>JAYMSP010004014.1:0-17676 GCA_036897095.1 Plantago elongata
TACTCTACTTTTGTTACCCATATCCAACAAAAGAAATCTCTTCCAACTTTCCCCCAACTTTGTTCTCGCCTTAGCTTACACAATACCACCATCAAGGAGAGAAACCGTCACCATGACTCCTCTTCGGCTCTCGTTGCCCATCCTACATCTAACTCCTCTTCCCAACCCAACAACCGGAACAAAAACTCCAATCGCAACAAACAATTCCAATCGCGGCAAAGGCAACAACTACCAATCCACCACAACCGGTCAACCCTCATCCCCCGGCCACCAGCCCGGTACTTGGCCATTCTGGTCTCCTTGGAATTACCCACCAAATTGGGCCATTCCGCCCTGCCCCTTCCCACTATCCGCATGGACCCCGCCCCAACAGCATGCGCAAATGCCAAAATCAGGCCAAGGACTTTCTCGGGCCAGCACCAAGGCCAACACACGCAAATAGACATGGATTATATTCATTACTCTTACATTAAGGTTAAAATTTTTAACTTACATGTGATGTTAAGACCCTGTTTATCACTAATTTTTCAGTTAGTTTTTCAGTTTCATGATTTCTTTTTTATAAAAAGTTCGTTATGTGAACGCACAGCTAGTTAAACAAGCTAACTGAAAAGCTAACTGATTTAATTAGCTAATTAAATTAGCTTATCAACTATATTTTCCGCAGGTTTTGTTAAATTGAACCTAAAACTCCCAACTATGGCATTTACAAATGTTTGTTATAACTAGAGTCAACTCGTACTTACTTATATTCTATGATCCAGATTAGTACAATCTTATCTAGTGTCGTAGTACTGTAATAATTATATTCTATTATTGATCTTTAATAATCTGCATTTGTCAACTCATCTCGACTTGTTTTCGAAATTATGTTCACTGAAGCAAACTATATTGAATGTGGTATTTATACCATCTACATTCATACATACTTTTGGGATGCTTCATAGTTAGACATTTTCCTACATGTTGACTTCAGGAATCTGGATCTTTATATATATAGCACATAAGTTAACACAGTAGTGGTAATTAACATAGCCTCTTTTAGCCACTTCTTGCTAGCTCATACTACTTCTTGGTCAGTATAACTCTCTTAAATTGTGCTACATTTGTTTTTAAAACTACTTTTACTTTTTTGTATTTTCTCAAAATCAAAAGGTTATTCTTGAATTTTCATTATGAACTCGTTTCTCACATGAACATGATGATTGTGTCAGGTTCTTTCCCTAGAGTGGCACCATGACCGGTAGTGGTCGTATTGGAGATGGGGGAGACGACATTGACAGTGCAGTGTCTTCACGTCGTCATGGGAATAACGAACCATACATTCACAAGGTGGGAGTGCCACCAAAGCAAAGCCTCTTTAAGGAATTCGCCTTCACTTTCCAGGAGACATTTTTCCACGACGATCCTTTGAGGCCTTTCAAGGACCAATCCCCCTGGAAGAAAGCTAAGCTGGCGATCCAAGCTGTTTTTCCGATTCTTGACTGGGGAAGACGGTACAAGCTCTCCATGTTCAAGGGTGATCTCATTGCTGGCCTCACCATTGCAAGTTTATGCATCCCTCAGGTAACCGAATAAACAATATCCGGAAACTATAAGTTACCATATATTGCCAGGGACGGATCCTGATTTTTATTTTGCAGTGTTAGAGGATTTAATATAAATAGACTAAGTGCATCCCTTTCTCTGTAAGTTCGGTTTTACATATGAGATTAAATTCTATTGTTGACATCAGAGACTTTGGCTCACTAACCATACTGTGCTGGATGATTAGATTCTGCTCATTTCGACAAGTTGTGATTTGCGAACACTTGAGTATTTACATACTTTACTTCATTGATAAACTCTAATATGATTCCACGACTTTTATGCAGGACATAGGTTATGCAAAGCTTGCAAATCTGGATCCACAGTTTGGACTATGTATGTTTATTTATCATGGTTTAGGACACGAATTTATCAAGTCTTAACACTTATCTAACTAATTTCCATTGCTTCCGCAGATAGCAGTTTCGTTCCACCACTGATTTATGCTTGCATGGGAAGCTCAAGAGACATTGCAATCGGTCCTGTGGCCGTGGTGTCTCTATTACTTGGGACAATGCTTCAAGCCGAGATCGATCCTAAGAAACACAAGGTAGAGTATGAACGTCTGGCTTTCACTGCAACCTTCTTCGCTGGAGTCACGCAGTTCATTCTTGGTTTCTTCAGGTACTGTCAATGGTCTGATTACAAAACTGCTCGCAAAATACTCAAAATAGTATTCTCAATAAATAGTGCATATATCGTGTTTTATGCTCCAGGTTGGGTTTCTTGATTGACTTTCTGTCACATGCTGCTGTGATTGGGTTTATGGCCGGAGCAGCAATTACTATCAGTCTTCAACAACTCAAAGGCTTGTTAGGAATAAAGAAGTTCACCAAGCATCCTGATATAGTCTCAGTCATGCGTTCTATATTTTCTTCTGCTCATCATGGGGTGAGAATTTTGCGTTGTCTTATGGGTTTCTAAAGGTGATTTAGATGCAAGAGTTATTGATATTCATATGTATGTATGCTTTCAGTGGAACTGGCAGACTATTGTCATAGGCGTCACATTCTTGGCATTCCTACTCCTTACTAAGCACATCGTAAGAAGTTTCACTAAAACGATCTATTCTTTCATTTTTTTTCCCATTACCGGGGCGTAGTTCCTTATCCTTCAACTGTGACTACTTCTGGTGGATCAGGGGAAGAAGAACAGGAGATTATTTTGGGTTCCTGCAATAGCTCCTTTGATTTCAGTGATTATCTCAACCTTCTGTGTATATATCACTCGTGCTGATAAGGAAGGCGTTGCAATCGTGAGTTTGAGAATGATTTCATATTTCATTAATTCATAATTTCTAACTTATCCTTGAAATGACCTTGTATTCTGTTTGAAGGTGAAATTTATTCAACAAGGTGCCAACCCTTCATCTGTTGATAAAATTTATTGGACGGGAAGCTACCTAAGCACTGGTTTCAGGATCGGAGTTGTGGCAGGAATGGTTGCGCTTACGGTAACTGAATTGAAAACAAAAGAGAAACTTTTTTTTAACATAACTCGTTTTGTGTTCTCGTATTCATGAAGTTAATTGGTATATAATCAGGAAGCGGTGGCTATTGGTAGAACCTTTGCAGCAATGAAAGACTACCATCTGGATGGTAACAAAGAAATGGTGGCATTAGGCACAATGAATATCGTCGGCTCAATGACTTCTTGCTATGTAGCCACCGGTTCTTTTTCGCGCTCTGCTGTGAACTTCATGGCTGGATGTAATACGGCAGTGTCCAACATTGTGATGTCTTTAGTCGTGATTCTAACCCTTGAAGTGATCACCCCGCTTTTTAAGTACACCCCTAATGCAATATTGGCTTCCATCATCATATCCGCTGTGGTGGGGTTAATCGACTATGAAGCCATGATTCTTGTTTGGAAGATTGATAAATTCGATTTTGTTGCTTGCATGGGAGCATTCTTTGGGGTTGTTTTCGTTTCTGTTGAGATAGGCCTTCTCGTTGCGGTATAAAATTTCTGCTGTTAAATAAATCTTTGTTCACGTCTACCTGACATTTCATAAATCGGAGTTGTAAATGTCTGTCATTTAATTAACAGGTTATAATATCGTTCGCCAAGATTCTACTCCAAGTAACAAGGCCACGAACCGCTGTACTAGGTAAAATTCCAAGGACAAATGTGTACAGGAACATTCAGCAATATCCAGAAGCAACCAAGGTTCCTGGTGTTGTGATTGTGAGAATTGATTCTGCAATCTACTTTTCGAACTCTAACTACATAAGGGAAAGGTAAGACGTATAATGTTAGTGATTGCCAATAATTACGACACTTTGTTTGGATCGAAATTTACAAGACTTCTTACCGTGCAGATTATTGAGATTACTAACAGATGAAGAGGAAAAACTCAAGGAAAACAGCCTGCCTCGGATCCACTACTTGATCATTGAAATGTCACGTAAGGAACACGCATTAGACGATCTTCTTTCACTTACAGTACTGGATGACCATGCATACATATATTAAAAAAAGAGAGAGAGACTAAAACACTATATGCATATGTTGCAGCTGTAACTGACATTGATACCAGTGGCATTCATGCCATGGAAGATCTGTACAAGGCTCTACAAAAGAGAGATATTCAGGTACCTACTTAATTACCAACTTAATGTTATGAGTTGAAATGAAACGGATAGAGAGAGCAATCGAGTATTAAGCACGGTTCTTTGTTCCTGTTTACTCGTAGCTTGTTCTAGCGAATCCAGGGCAGCAAGTACTTGACAAGCTACATGTATCTGACTTTGCGGACATGATTGGAGACGACAAGATTTTCCTCACCGTGGGAGACGCTATCACGAGACTGTCTCCTAAAATGGAGCCTTGAAGCAGTTTTAATCAAGGAGATGACACAAATTGGTATTGTATAAAAGGTTTTTTCTTGTTTTTGTGGATGTTAAATTTTTGTGATGATAAACTTGAGCAAATGCACTTTTGTAATATTCGGTTGATTTTCCTCAACCAAATTGTATCTTATTGTGTAAAGAAAAGGTTTACAGAGTATTGTTTCCAGCAATGAATAAGCTGTAAACAATGCAGTTTTCAAGTTAATTGACATTACAAAACCCTAATCATGGAAAAATGTACAATGCCTAAAGCTTGCTATACAAACATATGAAGCGTAAAGGGGGCAGACAGTACCACGCTTTATTTGGCGACCTAGAACGAATTTGTGTGAGCGTCCGGAGCGTCTTGATTAGATAAAAGAGCATCTGACTGTATTTTCATTTCCAGTCTTCATCTTCTGAATATTCCCTCTTAGTCCTTGTACTCCAAGGATTCTTGTTCTTGTGGCAAAGTCCACCTCTCAGTATTTGCAGTTTGATCCTTGCATATTCTAATTTTCTTTACCTGTAAATCAATAGTCGAAATCATTTCGTTCCTTGTTTTACTTGGTTTCAACTTTGTTGTGCAAATTGCACGATAATACAAAATATTTGCCATAAGACTAAAGATATGGCCAACTGCTATTTTTTTTCTTTGAAAATGGCAAAGAGGTGACTCGAACCTAACATCAATTTGGAGCGTCTTACCAGCTACTTTGGTCGAGATACTCAATGGGCAGCAACTGATCCTTCTCCACTTGGTGCCAAAGTCTCACACGGTATGTTTTCCAACGCCAAAAGCATCAAATTAAGTCAAGATCCGCTCGCTAACGCCTAAATGTTTCTGCAGAAGCAGCCAGACTCAAGAGTCTCTGAACATGTGTGAAATTTGTTATGATAATGTGTTGGATACTCTTGCAGCAGCTCAGAACTATTGACGAGCAGTGACGTGATTAACCAATTGTTGTTCAAGCTGATCTATGATGCTTGCGAGCCGCTTTCTCCGAACCTTACATCCCCTCTCACAGTTAATTAGTCCGGCCAAGGGTTCAGGACTACTCATAGATATGATCAGGCCATTTCTTTCAGTTATTTGTACTCTTCTGTTATTAAATTAAGTGTTACTCACTCAGTATACGAATGAGCTCGTTAATGTAATCAATCCCGATCCAGTTCAATACAACTCTCACATTCATGTCCTATTTGCACTTTATAGACAGAAGATCAAATCCAGTTAATATGCAGACTACTAAATCACATCACTGACATTAATTGAGGGCCTATGGTGTGGAGGGCCTATGGGCGGCGGGAATTTTTGGAATTGGAATTATTTGGTTTGGCGGCTGGGTCGGGAGGAAAATTGAGGGACTAATTGGTATGTAATTTTTAAATGTCAATTTGAATTGAATGTTTACAATTTAAATTATGTACCAATCAGTCTCTCAATGATTTTGAGAAACAACTATATTATCTGGAATTCTGGAAATGGAAATATGGAATTAGGATATATTTATTAGAAGTTTTTTGAATTTTGGGTCGACCGGCTCTTACACAGAAATTTTCAATCTCAATAATTAAGAACCGGTGAAGTATGTTTAGAATTGGTGTTCCAGACAGGTTCAATTCGGGGAAATATATGCTCTGCCCTACTTGGGGTTAACATACAGTTCATGTTTTCAAGATTGACAGTAGAAATATGGGGAAAGTGAATTCATTGACTGGCTCTTGGTAATTCCATATTCAGATTGTTGTTTGATTTCTCATTAATTCACCAGAAACCAAGTGGAGATTTTGAACATTTCAGACACCAAAATCGAGACAGTCTAGCTCCATGCTGAGCTAAATCCTTTCTGTCGCACTGAGCTCAAATTTCTTCAACATAAGTTGTAAGTAATGGTAAATGATAATGCCAAATCAATTTTCCATCGTATAGAACTAATAAATGTCTCGCAGATAACGCGCCAAACATTCTTGATTTCACATCATATTGAGAAACAACGTACAGAAATACCAACAAATTAACCAACATAGACTAAATTATAGAAATCCTTTCTTGATACTGCATCTCCACTGGTAGCTAAGGGAAAACACAACAATGTAATAGCAGTAGCAGGCAAGTAGGGCAGAGCAGTCTACTTGATCTTCTTCTTTGGCCTCAACTGCAAGGAAGCAAAAAGATAGTAGTCAGAACATCTATTAGATGAACAATGTAGATGGGCATATGAGATCTAAAATGACAGCAGCATACCTGGTTGCTGTGGCCACACTTCTTTTTCCTGCAGTTGACAGCACGGGGGTGCAGGCGAGCATAGCATCTGACAACCATACAAAACCAACATCAAAATCTATTCGCAAATTTCATCAGTATAACCAACCAGTTCGTGTTCATGAGAGTAATGTAGTATATTCTTAAGGAAACGTAATCTTTCAAATTGTACAAATTCGAAGCTTAGAAGTATAGAATTCGATTCATCTACACAGCTTTATTGTTAAATCCAACTCTAACACACAAACACAACATATAACAACATGATCGATACAACCAGATAGATAAATGGATCTCAAAACGAAATCACAATTCCTTGGAACAGTGTAGATATCAGGACAGATGTCGGAGGATACTACAGTTTTAGCATGTATACAACTCAACTTGCATGGTTGAATTGAATCTACAAACTAGTAAACTAAAGTATTGTTGCATAAGTTTCCAGACAGAAACACTACTACACTGGTGAATTAGTTCATCCAATAGACATAACATACTAGTAAAAGCTAGCGAACATTTAATCGGATAACACGATCAGCACGAGTTATAAATACAATAATCAAGTTAAATAAGAATTTGGTAAGAAGGCAGGCAGTGAATAAATGAGATTAAAAGATAACATACTTGCGGCAAATCATCTTATCCTGGTTGTATTTCCTTGCCAAAGCCATGAGAGAAGGCTCAATGATTCCTCCCCTAAGCCTCAGAACCAAATGGAGTGTGGACTCTACATACATACCAATTCAAAATTATTATTGATCAACAGAAGTTAAATAAATAAATGAATTATACTTAATAATGGAAATGTATCTAGAAGAAGATGAAAAGGCATTTAGATACCTTTCTGGATGTTGTAATCAGCTAGGGTTCTGCCATCTTCCAGCTGCTTACCGGCGAAAATCAACCTCTGCTGATCCGGTGGGATCCCTAAACATCACGAATCGAGTATTGTTCACACATAAATTCAGCTCAGCTCGGAAAAAATAAATTGACGATAGTAAATTGCATAGTGCATACCTTCCTTATCTTGAATCTTAGCCTTGACATTGTCGATGGTGTCGCTCGATTCGACCTCGAGAGTGATGGTTTTGCCGGTTAGGGTTTTCACGAAGATCTGCATATTTTCTCTCTTTCGTTCAACAAATGCTTCCAGTGTGAGCCTATGAGCTTTAAAACCCAAACTACCTGGGCCCGTGCTGATTACCTACCTATTTTCTAAAACCCAAACAACTTGGGCCGGTCCTAGCCATCTAGAACGGCCCAAAATCTACCCGCTTGCGATTTCTGATTTTCTACTGATCTCTTTAGTGCTTACGTACTTATCATTTCAATGAACGAAATTATTTTCAATATACACCAATTGCATTAGCGTTCATGCGTATCAGGTAATAACTAATCTGATAAGTTTATTTTAATTTGTATTATAGTGAATGTTATAATAGTGTTTACCTTTAATTATTTTAATAGTAAATAAGCTTAAAGTGATTTTAATAATTATTTAGAATACAAATTATATTTATGTTTGATAAACTTTCACTGCGGCCCATTGTATCTAAAATCTACATAATGTAATTGATTTCATTTTCAATTCATAATTTATAAAACTTTGTATCAAATAAGACACCTTGATATTTAACTTGAATTGTTATTGAATATAAAATTGAATTGTACCACATATTAAATTTACATATTTACTTTTTATCACAAAAAGAGTGATGAAGGTAAAAACTAGCAAAGACATTAGAATTGTTGATTAGTAACTAGAACATGAGTGAAGAAGATTCAAATATATATGGTTTGATGAAGGGTGAGATTATCTATGTGATGTAAAAAGTTTTATGGTAACTTTTCAATGTACTTAGAAGATTTAAAAATATCACTTTTGTAATTCATATAAAAGAGGTGCACATTTTTTCAAATCATAAAGACTCTATGGTCAGAAGTGTTTGTATTTGAGCAACTCAAAATTATTGACACCAACTAAACTCTCGTAGATCAAAAAATGCGATAACAAAGGAAATATGAAAAGTCATATGTTGGTATAGTGGGTATCTACATCGAACCATGAGAGTTGCATGTGTCACTTTATTACTAAAAAATACAAGGAACTCTTTATACCCAATCGAGTAATAGTCAGGACAGTCTAGTGTGCGGGTCTCGCATGATTGACTAATCGACCTCCGTTTTGATGGAGGTTGGTTGATGGTTGCATGACGTGGACTAATTGATGGCTACTAATAAAGAGATTCAACCTCGTTTTAGCGTGTAAAACAAAGTATATTAGAATAATCGAGTTGAATCAAAAGAATTAAGCCTCGAACAGATGCAACGTGGCTACAAATTGATAATATAGCCGAGCCAACCGAATTCTGAAGTGGTCATCAATTAATCCAGACAAGGTGTAACAAAAACGTAAAAAACGTCGCACAATTTAATAGGTGTGAAATTAAACCCTTCAAACCTTTAAGATAATTTTATAAATAATTAAACGATTTAAACTTAATATAAAATATTTTCACTTTTCGTCCCACATCACCGTTTTCACTACTGGCCACAAAGTTCGACATTTGCGATTTTACCACCTGAAACTTCTGGTACCCCCAAAATTTCCGTCCAAATTCCACAAAGTGGAGCAAATCAATCTGCCATGGCGACCAACAAAATCCGAATGATAGGTGACTAATTTTCTCATTGGAACTTGCTATCAATCTTTGTTATTATATGTATCTGAAGCAATCTCTCCATTTCGATTAATTGCAGATATAGCTGTCAACTTCACAGGTCAGTGATACTTCTTACTCCCTGTTTCTCCTTCCATTAGTCGTAGTTCTCTTGGTTTTGGAGTCTAATTGTTTGTAGAAATGATGCAAATATGCAATAGATGGCATGTTTAGTGGGATTTACAATGGGAAGCAACAACATGTTGCTGACATTGCCACTGTGCTTGCTAGGGCTTGGTCAGCTGGTGTTGATCGAATTATTGTAAGTTTTGGTTATGTTGTCGATATTTTCGGTAGCGTCTTGCAATTTTAGAGAAATGGGATTCAAGGATTTAGAAATGTTTGAATGTGCTTAATATTTCGAGGTTTTCAATATAATTTTAAATATGAGGATGTGTTCGTTGTGTTCAGGTTACTGGAGGATCTCTTAGAGAGTCGAAAGAAGCTCTTGCTATTGCAGAAACTGATGGTGTGTTTTGAGCTTATTATGTAATAGCATATCCCTATGGCCGATTGTCTTTCTGATTTGTTTGTTGGTAATGTGAGAGTATTTTCTAATGCAGCAAGACTTTTTTGCACGGTTGGCGTGCACCCAACTCGATGTAACGTGAGATTTCTTTCCATTGTAGATCCATAAGAAGCCAAGTTTCATTTCAGCTAGAATCTGATTTATAGTTAAGGGTTTCAGTTATTGATTCGTGATGTGTTATCAGGAATTTGATGATAGTGGTGACCCGGAGAAGCATTTTGAGGCTCTTTTATCGTTAGCAAAAGAAGGAGTTGAGAAGGGCAAAGTAAGCTTTATTTACTTATGTAGATGAGTTGTTTCTTAAGTTTGAAGCTGACATGCTATCACTTTCAAGCAAGGTTGTGGCAATTGGAGAATGTGGATTGGATTATGATAGGCTCCACTTCTGCCCCCCTGAAATTCAGAAGAAGTATGTGTCTGCCTGAAGCCCTCCTTAGTTTTTAATCTTTTTCCTGTTGCATTTTCATGCCTTGTTTCGAAAGAGCTACTTTGAGGAAGGAGCTGTACCTCGATTTTCCGGTAACATTAGATGCCACATTTGGTTTGACTGCATTGTTTCTCTGCATGACTCATGTTAGGTACTTTGAGAAGCAATTTGAGTTGGCACACCTGATGAAGCTGCCTATGTTTCTCCATATGCGAGCAGCAGCTGAGGATTTTTGCAGTATTCTTGAGCAAAACAAACATAGGTAACATTCTTGGGAATCTGAAATCTTGGAATAGTCTAATCGAGATACGTTTCTGGTTGTCCTGCTACTACTGAGCAGAACAAGCATAGTAAGATTATTTTTCTCTTATGTCTAGCAGGTTCTGCTCTGGAGTTGCCCACTCGTTTACTGGTACTGCAGAGGACCGAGATCGTTTGATATCATTTAGTAATCTATTTATAGGTTAAGGCATTGCCATTCACCTCCTTTGAGTTTCAACTTTCAGTTAATCCTGCCTGCACCTATCTTTTGTATATCTTCATCTTCATTAGATTTTTTTTCAATTTTAAAAAGTGTATTCATACACAGGCATAAATGGATGCTCTCTGAAGACGGTTGAGAATCTTGAGGTTGTCAAGGGAATTCCTCTGGAACGAATAATGATTGAAACAGATGCCCCATATTGTGAGATAAAAAACACACATGCAGGAATCAGTCACGTGAAATCGTTATGGAATTCAAAGAAAAAGGAGAAATACGACGCACAGTGTGTTGTAAAAGGACGCAATGAACCATGTTTAGTAAGGTCAGTGGAAATTTATCTTGCTTTAAGTTGATACCTTGAAGGCTTGAATATTTCTCAGTTAAAGGTATGATTCATATTGAAGTTGTGGTCAGGTTCAAAACTAGTGAGAACTCTCACTGCTATTGTTTTGTATCAAGCATATAAATATGACGGTTGTAAAAGTTCTTGCTTACACCTGCATTGTTTTAACCATGCTTTTTTCTTAAAACAAAGAGATCATATTCGCTATTCTAATTGAAATGCAATTTTTGCATAGAATAGCAGACATTAACATAACATGCTTACCGACTCTTTGCCAGTTCCCACACAATATTTCACAATTTTAATGAGGGGTTATATTTCTCTGATTTACTTGCATAAGGAGTTTCTACATGTCCTTCAATTCCCAATGACATATGCTTCAAATATATACGACCGCATGACTTGACTTTGCAAAAAATCCTGTTACGACTCCATTGTAAACGACATATTGCGTTAGTCTTACATTTTGGCAATATGAGTGCTTCTTTGGGTGTCAAGATTCTATAAGAAATTTGTAGTCACCACAACATAAATTTAACTGAAATGCTGAGAGGTTACTGTTTAGGAATTGGCAGTAGAAACAGATTCTTAGCATGTCGGGCTAGTTCCTATTTCCTTACAAATGCAAGTATATGTATTAAGTTTTACTTTGTTGTTTCCACATCAATCTAATGAGCGATTTATTTTCAATTGATGCAGGCAAGTGCTTGAGGTGGTTGCTGGCTGTAAAGGTGTTGCTGACATCGAACAACTTGGCAAAACTCTGTACCACAACACCTGCAGGTTAGTTTCTTGTTACATACCCATCGATTTATCTCTGAGAGATTGTTTGACCCGACCAGTTGTGTTTATACCTGAATGTGCCAATCCTCTACTATTTCATTCTATTAAGGCAGCTAGTAAAATATGTTACATACTGAGGATTTTGCATCATTTCAGTCTCAGTTTTGGTCTTTCATAAGGTCATACGTCCAACTTTAGTTTTCTTGCACCACATTGCTTGTTGCTTTAACTTCAGATTCACATTGATTTAATGTAGGCGGTCCAGAGAAACACCGCTTTATTTAATCCTCTAGTGTTCAAATTCGTCCAGTTCTGGTCCTCCATTCACCTTCCCAGCAACTTCAGGTCAAGTACTAATGATTTCTTTGTTTCTCTGTTCAGTGTTTTCTTTCCCCAAGATTTGGACACAGCAGCAGATGCGCTTCTTACAGGTGGTCAAAGCAGTAAATGAAGACTTACATAGAATGCACGTCCTGGAAGAAATGTATCCATCTGCGGCTTAAAAGTTTTCGCTACTCCATTGAACTTGCTTATCACCTTAAGTTTAGGTGATACTGCCATAACAATTTTGTCTTCTGCTGTGGACTGTAAGATTGTGTACAAACGACTAGCTAGCAAGCATCTACTCGAGCTAAGTTTCTGTTTCATAGCTGGTTATCTATCAGCAACACGATGCAATGCCAGAATATGACTGTTAGCATACTGATGTATTGGGGAAACAATGAAAGAATTTTGAACTTCAGTACAATCTCAAACTCTTGTTATCTTACAACAACTACATTCTATTTTGTTTTCCTTGGAGCCTTGCACATACATTAGCTACTTGCCACCTATGAAGCGCCTAACTCTATTCCTGGCAGCCTGCACCTCCTGTTCCATACCTGAGTTTGGGCCCCATCCTTTACCATGATCTGTATCAGGAACACGGAGGACGTCTTCAGGGCGTATATAATGTGTTTGGTTGTCAAGACGAACTAAAATGGTCTCAGCCTTCGATGTTTCACTCCGATGAGTGGTGGATGAGGGCCCCACAGGTGGCTGCCGCCTGTCCCTCCTAAATGGCCCTGATGGTGTGCTAGGAGGTGGAGGAGCACTTGGCGGCGGAGCACTTGGTGGTGGTTGATTTTGCCCGTTCTGCAAGCCAGTATCAAGCTTACTTAAACTTAATCATGGATGGCAATGCAAGATTTGCACTTGAAAGGTAAATGAAACATGAGTTTAAGGTCATTTTCTTACTAAAAACAAGTTCACTGATCCTGTGAACTTCTCTAGGTTTGACACAATAGCCAAATTAAAACAGCACAAGTGTGAGCACACAACATACCTGAGGCTGAGAGTTAAGTTGTGTGCTTCTTCCCTGGTTAGCCAGAAATTGAAGAATCTGTATAATCTTCTCTGATCCAAGTTCAGTACAGTTATGCCAGTAATAGATTGCCAAGTCCCATGCTCTATCTCTAAACTCTACTAAACCCTGATCAATGTCCAACTCGTGCTTCGACACGTATGGTCGCAACAAGGTATCATAAATATACTCCGTTCCCTGTTTATCAACACAATGGCTCTGTTTAGCAAAACTAGCTGAAAAGATAAGGTAGTTGGTAGCTGATCAGGCAAGCTGACTTGATTAGTTTCTCAAACCAGCTAACTTGTTTAAAAAGTTACGCGTTATTTAACGAGTTTTTTATCAAAAAATAACTCATAAAACTAAAAAGCTAGTCGTAAACACAGTGAATATCAACATAATCATTATGTCAAAATGAGTACAAATAACAATCATTTATATAATTTGATGATATTATATTTTCTAAGCAAGTTTTTACCCTTGTTCTTGGATACCACAAGTAGATGAACAAAGCCAACTTCATCTCACCATACATTGGCAACCTATATAAAATTCAATTCAGGTTATTCATGCTTGAGGCATAAGAATTCAGTTGTTTCGAATATTGTGAGCTATACTTACCAGGAAACAAATACATCACCTAGTTTCTCCAGAACAGTTATCACCGCGACAATTATCCTGCAACATATCATTCTCTTTGAACATTAATTGATCGACATCCAGTCTATTTCGAATCTAGCTAGCCAACACAAAATATAAGTTCTTGTACTTCTTGTGTTTTCAAGATCTTAATCAATCAGAGACACAACATTACTCTGATAACTGATACATCCAAAGTTACTGAGAATGTGCATATTGAATTTCAGTACATAGTCTAAACAATCACATTCAATTCAACAAAAACAAATTCCTTATGTAAAACACATGGATGCACAATATCCTAAATATAGTTACTCATTGGACTGTTCAAGTTTGCTTTTTGCACAAACTTTTTTAGAGCTGTGTATTATTGTAGGTTTGAGTGTTTGTGCCAACAATGAACTAATAAGAAAATGTAACCAAAAATGGAATCACAAATAGATTATTGGAGTTTGAGATATACAAGGAAGGAAAACGAAGATAATGAATAAGACGAATAGAATATTATCCGAATATATTCTAAAACATATTAAAAGAAGACACAAGAGGAAATAATAAAAGTCAAGTCACGCGAAAATTATTGGAAAAATAGTTGTCATTATCAAACTAAATATTTGTTGAGCTGCCCTTTAAGTAGGACCAACTACTCATTAAACCAATTATGGTTGGATTGTTCATTTTTTAGCAACAAACCATTACTTTATTAGTTATTGACCTGACCAATATTGCTTGTGATAAAAGAAAGAACAATCTTTACTTTATAATTTGTGGACCATTTCATATTGCTTATCATAAAAGGAACATTCTTAATGCTTTCTGTCTGTATTACTATTTGATTGATTCAAACTTCCATAACAAAATTACCCCTTCACCGCGGTTAATCGTGGAAAAATCATTTCATATGCATTTGTTTTAATAAATATCCATTGAAAATATAAGAAAGTAAGACTAACCAATACAATTTCATCCGATTATCAAGTCTATCAACAAACAATAAACTAACTATTGTCGAAAAACCAGTGCCGGAAAGACAAGTTGGCGGACTGATGGAGTAGTAGTTAATAGTTGGACTAATAGAACCAAGCTAGAAGAGGACAATTATTTGTTCAACACATCTGCAATGTTTTCTATTTCTCACTTTTTTTCCATAGAAGAAACAAGAAGAAACTTGCAAACAACTCTTACCAATATTGACACCAAAACCGGAGCTCTGGAATCTCAACTCTGTTTTTCTCAATGGTTTTGAAGCATTGAAATGCCGGATACGCGTATCCAAGAACCAATCTGCCAATCCATCACACAGAGTTAATCAAGTTTCTATGATCATTTCAATTAGCAAGAACAGTGAAAAATCTAAAGACCATAAAGAAATAGAAAAAAGAAAGAGAATCTATATGAATTTATTTGGACAGAAAGTAAAAAAAAAATGGTTGCTTACATTAAACTCCAAGTGATCATTTCCCCAATCATGGCTGATTCTTCTTCCCCAATAAGCTTTCAAATATTCTTCAACATCAAACAAACACAAAGTTATAAAAATCCATGAAATACACTCGAATAGCATCTTTAAAGTTCGCACTAATCATGGTTTGACAAGAAACTTGGAACCTCAAAACTCTATGAACTACAAAATCGAAAAATTGTTCTCCTACACCAAAGAAACATAAAATTGTAAAATTCCATGAAAATTAACTTGCAAAATCACATATTTATTGACAAAAACTCAAAACTCCGAAATCGAAGAGCGATCAAGAAAGAAAATACTTGATAACTACTCACTTGTTGTTTGATCTGTCAAGAAGGAAACAGAGTATGACTGAAAATCACAAACTGGATCGATCAATCAATCAGTAATGAGTGAGATGATTGATGTTGTGACCAATTAACAGACCAAGAAGAAGGATAAACATGGATGAGAAGACCAAGAAGACCAAGAAATGAAAGGCTTGAATGTAGTATATGAAGAGAGAAACAAACAATCTTCAGAAACAAGAAAGAAAGAAAATGATTATGGGTTTAATTACCTTTGTAGAAGAGGGAACAAGATGAGAAGGAGAAATTGAAATCAAATAATTAGGAAACTGTGAACGTGCCTGAGAGTGCGTGACTATTTGTATAATATTTATACGTACAATTTTTATAGAGAGAGATGATGATAATAATAATTATTATTGATTAAGAAGTTAACTTAATTCAGATTGGATGGATAAAGAGTTTGTACAATATTTATTAATGGAAGAGTGTACACTAATTGATGCCTCCTTTTATTTTACACGTAAGTAATACCAGTCAAGTGGATTTCTCGGATTCTTCTTTACGTTTTCGCGGTTTTGGCGGTTAATATTACTCTTCTTCCACGGGTCACTTGTGTCTTTTCGCTCCTCTGGGCTCCACCAATGTCACGTTGTTTGGGATTGCTAGTACCAAATTTCATGTCCTATCTTGTGACGAGGTTCCGGATTTTGCACCTTTCGTGTCTGCTTCTTTTCGTGTTTGGACGGATATGTTAATTCGAGTCGGATTTGATGTAGGGAAGTACGAGAAAGTATGGATTTAGGGGTAGAAACCTGAATTCGAAGGAAGAAAACGAACATATTGAGTCGAAGAAATGGCAAATGAAAGCTTGTTTAAGTGTTTTTACCGTGACTATTAGAAAGTTCCAATTGAGATGATATACGATGGAATTGTACATATTTTTAGAGTGATTAAATATCTTTCATATCCTTAAGATATTTTAATTTAATAATAAAATTATTTAAATTATTATAGATAGTTACGATACAAGATGATCTCACAATTGTAATGCACGATGTATATAATGTAATACGACTACTCATACGTATGAAGTCAAACTTGGCTCATAAACCACTTGAGCACATAATGGTCATTTAGAATTTTGCAATTCCAAAGAATTTGGACCACGTTGAAGGGTGGGGTGACCAAGACTTAAAATGCCACTGATGATTTCGTGACATCCACCCCCTTCCTCCAACCTCGTTGTTTCACTCATTCACAATGTTTTAAATACCAGGAACTCTAGAAGCGAATATTCTCCATTTTATCACTAAAAATATTGAATATTTATTTAATTTTAAATTATGAATATCTATCAAGTAGCTTTAATTAGTTTATGCTTTTGACAGTTACATATCTTCAAAATCACAAAACATTTTTCTTAAACATTTACAAACATAAGCTTAAATTGGATCAACTTGCACCAGTCGAGTTCAGTCCATAAAGGATCTAGTCCACGCCATGTACTTCACATATATACAGTTCTTAATCCAAACTGGATCCGACCCGAATTGGTATTCAATATATGTTGTATTGCACACTATTATACATGTAATGAATTTGTGCAAATGAGAATTTTATTCAAAGGCGCTACATTTGTGATAAATGACAAATAAATTTAGAGTTTCAATGCGCTATGTTTGCGATAAATGACAAATAAATTTAAAATTTGAATGCGCTATATTTACGATAAATGATAAATAAATTTAGAGTTTGAATGCGCTCTGTTTGCTATAAATTGGAATAGTTGGAGATCTCAGGATGCTATATGTTTGCCATAATCCAGAAATAAATTAAACTGTCCAAGTATAAAGAAATCTAGATTTTGTTAATCAATACATTTTAAAAGTGGATACTAAAATTTAATAAAAGGCCTGTGAAAGTTGGTACAAGTATGAAAGCTAAACAAACATCTCCAGAAACCAGAACCA
>JAYMSP010004015.1:0-17670 GCA_036897095.1 Plantago elongata
AGTGTGCAGGTATGTCTTTGAGTGATGCTCCGGTTCTTAAACTAGAGAATTACGAGAAATGGAAGAACAACATGATGTTATATCTTGAAGCAATCAGTGATGAGAGGATCTATGTCATCAAGGAATGACCAATCAAAATCAGACATCTCAAACAAGTGTTTGGAGTATCTGGTGGTCGGAGAAACACTGATGTTGAAGGTAGTGATACTTCTACTAGTGATAGTGGTTGTGTTGCTGTTGGACAAGTTGAGTATGAAGACAAACCTCATGAACTCTGGACATCGGAAAATGCCAAGAGACACAAGTTGGATGGTCAAGCTCGTAACATCACCATTCGATCGACACCTGAGCATATACAGTGTAAATTGTGGTGTGCAAAGACGGTGAAAGTTGTCTGGCAATTGATTGAAGAACCTGTGCCAGAACTGAGAAAACTAGGGAAAACAAGTTCGAGGATTTGAAGTTAAACCCACTGAAACTCTGGAACAACTTGATTTTCAGTTTACTACTCTCATGAGTGATATGGCTGCACTTGGAGAAAGTGACAGATATTCAAATTCTGAGAAGGTGAAAACCATCGTCAGAAGCTTGAACCAGAATTGGGAGCATACACAGTACTTCTACTTCAATCAGCGAATGCCTCAAATCACTCCAGTGGAACTCTTTTCACATTTGGCCACTGTAAACTATGAGACAACCCAACGAGGATTGGCTGCAACTGAAAAGTTACAGAGTGTTGCTCTAGTTAGCCAAGGTACTTCTGAAAAGAAGGATACCAAGGAAGTGTCTAAAGAAAATGTTGTTGCAGTGTGACACATGAAGAAATATGTGAGTCAAGAGATTGAAAGGAGAAAAGTAAAAAAGAAGCTGAAAAAGCATCTCGGCCCAAACAATCATCCGTACAAGAACATCCAAATGAACAACTCTCTAAACAACCCTGCTTAGAAAGTCGTTAGTTAGAAGTTGCTGAAGTTGGGAATGATATCTGCTTCTATTGTCAAAAACTCGGTCACTTCAAACGTGATTGTCCTGCTTTTAACAAGCTTAAGACGGGTGACAAAAAGGAAAGAAGAACATTTAAGAGAGCTCAAAGGGTATTGCTCATTGAAGAGAGAAAGAAGATCCAAATTCAACTTGATGCTCTGGATATTGTGTCAGATTCTGAAGATGAGGATTCAGAAGACTCAAAGTTACCATCACCAAAATTGTGCGGGATAACTCACGATGTTATCGACTTTAGCCTAAAGAAGAATGATTTGTGTGGAGTTGCTGAGATAGTTGGTCCTGACATCTCCAACATTGAAGAATGCCTTATGGCTGATGAGGTAATAAACACATCACAATTCTTGTATTATGAAGTGATGATGACGACATTAAGGATTTGAAATTGGTCAAGAGTGAATTTGATAGATATGAGAGGGAATTTTTGGTTACTGAGTCAAAAACTAAAGTTCTGGAAGAATGCAAAGAAACTCTTGAAAAAAGAGATTTCTAATTTGACCAAGGCATCTGTGATTAAACATGCTAAAATAGCATCTCTGAAATTCCAGATATCGGAGAATGAAAATTCTCATGAGCTAGCCTTGAATCAGGTAAACGAGAAGTTGAAGAAACTTCTTTCTAAAAATGAAGAACTCAGAAAGAAAGAGGTATCTTTCAAATCATTTGTCAAAGCTAGTGACACTCTCATGGAGGTTCAATCATATTTGAAAGACCCTTCTGAGAAAGAAGGACTTGGACTTGATACCCAATCAAGTAATTTCACTCCTCTGAAAAAGAGTGATGGAAGGTTGACCTTTGTGAAAAGTCAATAAAAAGGTTCCAAAGAAACCTATAGCAATGTTCAGAAAGCTAAGGTTCTTGACAAAGGTAAAGCAGTTGCGACCAAGCCTTTGAAGGAATAACAAGTCCCAAAGAAACATGTGGAAAAGGTTTTCAAAATGAAACATATTCCTTTAACTTGTGATCATCCACAATGTTGTATCACTAGGAAGGAAGCATCGCCGGTTTGCGTGTATTTCCTATTGTACCATTCTATGGATATAGGGATGATGCAGAAACTAGTGAGGCTGCTAAAAATCATGTTCAAAAAGCCAATGGTGCTCGAAATGGCATTGGCTATCGTGCTATCCGGAAGGTCCTAATTCAACAACATAAGGAAGGACAAGAGTAATGGTGGAAAGCTAGAATTGCCTATAGCAATTATCAGAAGTGGAAGAAATCTCAAGCCACTGAAAATCTGAATGTCATGGCTAGAAGAAACATGGCCAGGAAGACTAAGCTTGTTGAAAGCAAACTCAGAGACCTGACAAGTATCTAAAGCCACCACGAGGAACACCAAGGAACACACTAAGAAGGAAAATCGATCTGAGATCCGATGATTCTAAGATTCCTCCTTAAGTTCCAAGTAGATAAAAACCTACTCCTAAGAGATTTATTCAGAAATGGATTCCAACAGGAAGAGTGTTTAGTCTAAGTGTTCTGATTCTGAAGCATGAACCTAACTCATGTTTCCTTACTTGAGCAAAACGCATCATAGACTAAGGCTTAATGGCTATTTGATAGTGGATGCAGGAAGCACATGACAGGAGACAAGCAAACTTGGTCAATTATAAAGTATGTGATACTGGACCAAACATCAGGTTCGCTGGAGGAGAATTAAATCCTTCTGTAGGATTTGGCAACGTCAAATTGGGGTCCCTTACGATCACTGATGTATTAGGTGTTAAAGGTTTGAAATATAATCTTCTAAGCATGAGCCAGTTTGCAAATAGGAATATTCGCTGAAAATTAAATCAAAGATTCTGCAAATTGATTGACAATGAGTCAAAGCACACAGTCATGGTTGCTAGGCGGAAAGGAAGTCTCTATGTTGCTGATTGGGCATCGGCCACAACTGAAGAATATCTCATGGTAAGTCAATCAGGTCACACTGAAGAACACTGGTTATGGCATATGAGAATGAGTCACTTGAATTTCAAAACTCTGAACAAACTTCCCAAGAAAGAGTTAGTGGTAGATTACCTAAAACAACATTCAGAAAGTAGGGTGTCTGCTCTACTTGTCGATTGGGGAAACAATACAAAACCTCTTTCAAGTCCGAAAGCAGACATTCATGTGTTAGACCACTGTAACTATTACACATGGATCTTTTTGAATCATCTGTAACTAATTATGCAAGCAAGAAGTATGGTCTAGTTGTTGTAGATGACTTCTCTAGGTTTAGCAGAGTTGTCTTTCTGAAACAAAAGTCTGATGCTAGGGTGGAATACCAAACTTGCTGAACAAGCTTGAAGTCATGAAAAATGACAAGGTATCTGCAATCAGAACAGACCATAGTACTGAATTTGTCAATCAATTAATAAAAGAGTTTTGTACCTCCAAAGGTATACAACATCAACTATCTTCCGTAAGGACACCACAACAAAATGGTGTTGCTGAAAGAAAGAATAGGACCCTTAAAGAAGTTGCAAGGACAATGCTAGCTGACACTTAAATAAGTGAAATTTATTTGTTGAAGCTATAAATACGACATTTTACACTCAGAACAGATGTTTAATAAACAAACACCATGACAAAACTCCCTATGAGCTTTTGGTTGGTAGACCCCCTAATATCAAACATTTGAGGGTGATTGGTTGTAGATGTTTTGTTCATAACAATGGGAAAGAATACGTGAGAACATTTTAACCAAAGGCTGATGAAAGTGTATTTCTTAGTTATTCTATGAATAGCAAAGCCTACATAGTATACAACAAGAGAACAAAGAAGATTGAAGAATCAGTTCATGTTGTATTCTATGAAGGAAGCAAGAAAATACCCCTTGATGAAGAACTCTCAGAAATATTCAAGGAACTTCTTATTAAGGATTCTGATGAAGAACCCTCAGAAAGGAGAAACTCTGTCATTAATATTGAGGATGAGTCTGACGAAGAAAAGCAAGATGTGCCTAGTAACAACCAGATTACACTTAGACATGATGAAGAATTTCCTATGAGGATTCCAGAAATGGAAACTGAGAATATTCTTCGAAGAGACCATTCTAGGAATAACCATTCTGAAAGACATATTCCAGATTCCTCTAACAGTGAACAAGTGTCTGATAATTACCGCACTCCAAATGTACAAAATACCAATGATACTGAAGAAGTATCGAGTCATAATCGCAATTATTCACATTCAGATCACGTAGATAATGATCCTACTAGTTAAAAGCCAATAATTAAATGGATTACGGATCATCCTGCTAAGGATGTGATTGGTCCAATTGATCAAGGTGTTAGAACTAGGAGAGCAATAGATGAAAATGTTGAATCTCTATTTTGATGTTTTATCTCAAACATTGAACCTAAGACTATTTATGATGCATTAAAGGATCAATATTGGATCTCTGCAATGCAAGAAGAGTTAGATCAATTTGAGAGAAACAAGGTCAAGAAACTAGTTCCAGTTGTAGAAGGAATATCTGTGATTGGTACTAAGTGGGTTTTCAGAAACAAGATGAATGGGTCTGGTGAAATAACCAAGAACAAAGTTAGGTTGGTTGTCAAAGGAATTACCTAGAGTGAAGGCTTAGACTTTGATGAGTCATATGCACCAGTTGCAAGTTTGGATGCAATCAGGCTATTTCTAGCCTTTGCAAACTCATAATGACTTTAAAGTTTATCAGATGGATGTTAAAAGTGCATTTCCGAATGGTTAACTTGTTGAGGAAGTCTATGCTGATCAACCACCAGGCTTTGATGTTTCCTCAGAAAGTAGGATGGTCTATAGTTATAAAAAAGCTCTGTATGGGCTGAACAGGCTCAAAGAGCATGGTATGACACTTTAGCCAAATACCTTCTGGACAGTAGTTTTAAGAAAGGTTAAGTTGATAAAACTTTATTTACCTTAAACCATGATGGGAAACTACTTTTAGTTCAACTATATGTTGATGACATTATATTTGGATCTAAAGACAAGCAACTTTGTGATGACTTTGATGATCTGATGAAGAGAAAATTTGAGATGAGCATGATGGGAGAATTAAATTATTTCCTAGGATTGCAAGTCAACTCAATAATGGAATATTCATTAGTCAACCAAAGTATGCAAAGGATATGCTCAACAAGTTTAATCTGAAGCCTTTTGAAAAGAATGCCAAGATACATATGAGCATAGGAACCAAAATGACTTATATTGAATCTGATAAGAGTGTTGAAGAACATAATTATAGGAAATTGATAGGTTTACATCTCTACCTTACTGCAAGCAGACCTGATATTAAATATCCAGTTGGTGTGTGTGCTAGATTTCAGACAAATCTTATGCAATCACACTACAACACTGCACTGAAAATATTAAGGTATGTCAAAGGTACTATAGAAGTTGGACTGTGGTATCCTAAAGAAAGTGGATTGAGTTTCGTTGGCTACGCATATGCTGACTATGTTGGATCACTTCTTGATAGGAAAAGTACTTCAGGAACTTGTCAGTTTCTGGGAACTAGACTTATCTCATGGTTTAGCAAGAAGCAAAACTCAATTGTTACTTCTACCATAGAGGCTGAATATATTGTTGATGGTTGTTGTGCTACTCAAATACAATGGATACAACAACAACAACTCAGAGACTATGAACTTAATGAAGAGAAAACTCACATTCTCTATGACAACACAAATGCTATTGCGATTACTAAAAATCCAAATTTCCATGCCAGAACTAAAGGTTGGTACTGAAGATCAACTTGTAGATATCTTCACTAAGCCACTCCAGGAAAGTAGGTTTTTAACCATAAGATATAGTCTTGGGGTAATAGAGTTGCCACATAACTAAAAGGTTCTAATCTCTAAAAGAGTATGTAAGAATTAGAGAAAAAAAAAATAGGTAACCTACATGGAAAGAAGGATGATAAGGTTTCTGAGGCTTATGACTCAGAAAGTCTAAGATCTTTTGAAAATAAAAGTCCAGAAAGATAGGTTGGTATATAGTCCATAGTATATAAACTAGAACTCAAATACTATAGACAAGTCAATATCAAGTGGTAATTTCTGAAATAGTAATTCAGAAAACCATTTAAAATCATGAATTATGTGAGAACTAATAGTCCAATATTGTACATATTTATGAGAGTCAAACATGACTAGGTTTAGTGTTTTTACCATTTATATGATAATTAACATAAACCAAGACATGCTCTCTGAAATGATAAGACCAAAGATTTCTAGTCTCTCACACTAATAGTGACTCATGGATACATATTGCCAAAATTCATTAAGTGGACGTTGAAACATTTGTTGATTGATATCATTGCAGAGATATTCAACTATAGCCCTTGATGAATAAATGTTTGATCTCAACGGGTGAGATTAAATCTCGGCAAGTAATGCCAGTTGCAAAAATAGTCATGGCCCACTTTGCATTTAATGCAAAGAAGAAATGTATACCACGCCGATGCAATGTACACAGATACACATATGAATTTCTATAGGTATATTGTATCTATGTAATTCTATCTTGTTATATATAAAGGATTCTTGTAAGAGACAAACACTTCTACCAAATCCAAAATTTTCACTTGCATCAAAACACCAAAAACACTCTATGTTTTCTGCAAAACCTTCTGCTAATCATCTTTTTGCTAATTAGTCTTCTGAAAAGATAGACAAATTTCTCTCAAATTCTAGCACTTCTTCTCTAATCTTACCCAGTACTCTATATAAGAGATGGCACCCAGAAAGACCTCTTCCAAGAACTCAGTTGCAACTGCTTCTTCTGCTGAAAAGCAAGGAGAAAAAGTTTTGCATGTGTTGAACTAACGCTTGCTGGGTAACTTCAACCTAGAGGGCTGGACCTCCAGCCTCAAAATAAATTGGGGAGCACATATGGTTAAACAAAATACTTGAATGCGACTATCTTTTCCACACCAGACAGGAACTTGGTGGTGAAGATGCTATCCAAGGCTCACATCAAGAAGTTCATCTGTGTTGCTCCTACCGGATTGTCTCCATTGATGTCTTAGAGTTTTATAACTCTTCCAAGTCTACACCAAGATTGTGAACAATGTAGAAGAAATTTTCATCAAATCTCTGGTTCAAGGTGTAGAAATACATCTTGATTCTGACTCTTTCTACAAAATCTTTCGTCTCAAAAATTGTGGGACAACTTATGAGATTAACACCAAAGACAAGACTATGAATACATGTGTCAGAGTGTTGTATGAAGAAGCAGCGAATGACAAGATTGAAAAATGCCCCTCTTCTTTCATTCTAGGAGACATCAAAAAAAGACACATCTTTGAGCACTGTAATGTGCCGGCCAGCATCCTTCATAGATGCTTGGATGATAACAAAGGAGGTATTGACCAGATAAGTCTGCAGAGATGGATGATAATGATCATTCTCCAGAAAGAGCTAAATGACAGAGATAGCATCTTCAAATGGAGTAAATATCTCTTCATGAAGTTTGTGAACAGGGTCAATGAGTTTGAACCCAAAATCGTCAAAGGTCGTGCTGACACCAAGTCAAATATGCACTATGGTCTAAAAATTTGCTACATTTTAAATATATGTGGAGTTGTGCTCAGAGAGCACATGGATATCCCAGTGACCAACACCATGTACCGACACGCTCATGAGGAAGCCTTGAAGAAGGTTTCCAAAGATGAGTTGGTTGTTCAAGGAGAAGGAGTATCTGAAGAGATACAGGTTGAGGTCCAAATTGCTAAGAAATCAAGGACCAATAAACCTAGGGCAAGGAAGAGGACACAGCTTGTCATTGATGACACTCCTCAACTAGAAAGGGCAACACAAGATGTTGAAGCCCAACGACCCCTTCCAGTCCAGAAGGACTCCAGCTCATAAAGGAGATCTTTGAGCTTAGGCAAGATGCCAGAGCTATCTGTGAATGAGCTCAATCAAATCGATGAGTCTGTCCCAGACTTTGATATGGACTCCGAGGATGATGTGCCACTTCAAATGGTACTCAAGAGATCACGGATAGAGACTCATGGTGGAGTCTCTAGCTCAGCTTCTCTGACCTAGAAAGCTAAGGTTGCAGAAGATAAAATCCCAGAGAGGATAGTTGAAGATGTCACACCCCAACAGGAAGAGTAAGGCTTGGCGGTGGATGACAGAATGATGGAAGAATCTGACATTGCTTCCACGTTTAAGTTGCCAGCAGACTTGATTGCTGAAGAAATTCCTGCACCTGAGCAAGTTCTCAACCTTCTGGGACGGGAACTCAGAATGATCAAATAGAGGAAAGGTCCGAAGTACTAGAAACTTCAAGCCATGATATGGCAGCCACAGTGCCTGAAGATACACAGGTAAGAAGAGTAGTCTATATCTAACTTGTGAAACATTTGAATAAATGTTAAATTAGTTACTTATAAACTTCCTTTGTTACAGGCTTTCATGGAGAATGAGGTTCAGAAAGGGTATCCGAAAATTCAACTCTTTCACGAATAACAATCTCTTGTTATAAGTTCAGGACAATTAGAACTACTAGTCTTTCTTCGAGCTTTGGTCGCAACAGAAAGCTTGGAGAATGGTAGTACAAATTCTTGAGAGAATACTTGCTTGATAAGTAGATATGAGCGTAGTTCGTGTGTGTATTTCTCAGCTTCTAAGTGGAGACATTTATAGATGAATTAGAGAGTCGTTTGAAGTGTATCCGTTAGACCTTCTCAAAATTAAATGCGTTGATATCTTGAAATAAGTACTTAGAAGTCCCATTCTCATTTTAAGATAGGAATATGCATTGATCGACTTTTCAGCCGGTATAATTAATGCATTATACTATTTCTTGTCATGTAGTCTCAACGGACACATGAGCCTTTCTGAAAGCTAGCATGCTCCTTGACTCAGTGATGTCATATGTTCAGAGACATGTTATATGCAATATTTTCACTGTGCAATATACTTTCTGGACATAGTCTATCTGAGGAGACTAACCCTTATGCCTTCATCAAACTTGTGCAATCTTCAGTCTTCAAATCTTCGATTAAAATCCATTTCTACGATCCTTCTTCATGGCCTTCTCAAAATATAAAACTTACAATCAGAGACCTACTAATCCTATTACAAGTTTAACTAGACTAAAATACTAAGTGATTTCCTCTTTTACAATGTTCGAGTGAACTAAGAGTACTAGTCACCTTTTTGTACTAAAGATAAGTCATATTGTGATTGATCAAAAATACTAACAGATATTCCTAACAAATTTCTCCCTTTTTGATCAGTCAACCATGACTATCTTAAAGTCCTATTACAAACACAGAAGTGAAAACAATCCACCACTTAATCATTTCAAATGATATTGAATCAGATAAATAAAGTGCAGAAAGTAAACATCAACCAAATCACAAGGAGTGTACTTTGCTGACAAGTTATCTTCTTATAAATGATTTTTGAGAGTATGATCTTCAGAAAGAACTATTACAGAGAATAAGATAACTTTTACAATTGTATTACAAAGAAATACAGTCTACAGAATTACAAAAACAACTAAGTAAATTAGGACAACAGGAGGAACCAAGCTCCAAGTAAACATCCTAACAAACTAGTCTTCAAGTCTTCAAAATTAACTTAGGTTTAAAAACCTCAAGTTCTTCAGCACCTTTCTGGATCAATGGGTGTCAATTCTCCTGCAGTCTTCAACATATTCATGAAGTAACCTTCTGACAGAGAGCTCTGTCTTTCTGGCTAGCTCACAAACTTCTTTGTATGTTTTGGCAGGGTCTTTGTTAGACTTAACAAAGTTCTTGACCCAAATGTATTTACCCCATACCCATGCATGGTTTACCTTCAACAGTGACAACTGATGATATTTGTAAATTTCTTCCAAGTATACAATGTCATCTAGGTATTGCTCCTTTGTCATGTAAAATGACTCATAAGGTTCAACTCCTAGTCTGTTTTCTTTGCAGAGAGTACCATTCAATTTTCTGGTCTTGTGAATCTCACCAAGCTTGGGATAAGAACAGATAAAATCCAATGGATTTTTGATAGCCTCTATTCTAACATAAACCTCAAAAAAAGCCACTTGTGAGTATTTGCTAGATTTATCAGTGCAAGTTTGTTGGTTATCCTTGCCATCATTTGATTGTAGATAGGTTGTGGAAACTTCTTGTTCAATAGCAAATGTTGTAGCTCAAGAATCCAGTAATCATTTTGAAGATGTATGCATCTATAGGCTGATTGGTTGTCATTAGTCTTGACATACTCAATCTGGACATCAACTGGTCTTTCTTGTTCTTTCTCTTGAACTTTGCCAAACTACAAATCCGTGCGCCTTTTCCTGTTCAGACCTTTCTCAAGTTCTACTTGCTTTCTGGGGGTTGTGCTGGATGATCCATATTAAATAGAATTGGTGGTTCCAAAAGGAGTTCTGGCATTGATTTGTTTTGCTGCCAGTGGTGGTTCAGGAAGGTTACCTTCTTCTGTTTTGAAGTGGATGCTCATCTGTATTAGTCTCATCATCATCATCATTGAAGTTTTTAATTGGAGACATATGTTTCCTGACCTTGGATTTCTCCTTCTTCCTTTTCTTTTTCTTCTTGATCAGAAAGCTTACATCCTTCAGCTATAACAAGGGCCTTGGAACCCCTAGTTATTATACTCATCAACCTCGTTGATGTTCTAATTCTGGTTTCTGGAACCACGAATTCTTCCAAAGGTGTGTCCTTTTTTGGAACTTGACTTGTGGATGAACGTAGTTGTTTTCTCTTCCTTTCTTTGCCATTCTGAGCAGGTTGATCTCTTCCCCTATAGTCATGAGTGACTGACTCAAACTTACTTAAGAGTGAGAAAGCGACTCAAAGTTCTTATGTAGATTGTTATATAACCCGAACTTGGACAAGCTTTTGGACATCATTCCTGAGCTCTTGATTTTTTTCGAAGGAGTAACTGCACCTTTTGGTTCAGCTCCTCAAATGGACGGTAGATAGCCTCTACTTTCTGAATAGCATATTGAGCATCTTCAAGCGACTTGTTGGCGTTGTTTCAGTCTTCATCCCAGACCATGCCTAGATCGTTCTGAGACAATGCAATGCTAGTGGATATGGGTAGCAAGAGCGTAGATATCGGCTTAAGGTCAGATGGTATAGATGAGAGTACCTGGGAGTCTTCAGCAACTAGCTCAGACCGCAGCTTAGCAAACACAGTACTTCGGCCCAAAAATTTGCCATCTCTGGAAGTAACGGTTGGTGATGAGAAGATGTGTGGAGCAAAAAATTCTCTCTTGTAATGGGAGAGAAAAATTGCATCCTCTTCTGGATCCATATCATGTGTTCCTTCATCGTTAGTGCTCACGTAGATGTGATCATTCTTATCAATATTGTCGAGCTCAGCAACCATTTTGCCTTTTCCCTAGGTGTAGTCTTTCTGAGATGATGGTATAATTGGCCTATCTGATGCAGCCTTAGCGTCATGCTCTGCATCATCTGTCGCCAGAGTATCCACCTCTGTAGCCGTGCATCGATATCTTTCTTCAGTTGTAGCTTTTCAGCAAGGAGTGTCTTCTCCTTTTCATTCTCTACCTCAATCATCAGTATTTGGGCTTCCTTGGCTTCAATCAGAGATTGGTACTCTTGACTGAGCTTTCTTTCTTCTTCCAACATATCCTTGAGTCTTGCAACTCTGGATTCAACGGCCTTAAGTTCTTCAGAAGGATTGGCTAGTTGATTTTGATCGTTTGATTCTGTATGTCTTGTTGGTCAGTTGGAGGTGGTGATTTCTGTGATGATGGTGGTGGGTCTCT
Organism: Plantago elongata; assembly: GCA_036897095.1. Lineage (NCBI taxonomy): Eukaryota > Viridiplantae > Streptophyta > Magnoliopsida > Lamiales > Plantaginaceae > Plantago > Plantago elongata. The sequence continues at coordinate 11,740 of JAYMSP010004015.1, forward strand.
CTGAGTAGAGTTTGAAGCAGGTGGAGTCCCTGTTCCGGCATTTCCTTGTTCCAATCCACCAGTCCCTGGTGAAGGACTATCATCCTCTTCATCATCTGATGGGCCATTATCACCTCCTTCTGGATGTTTAGATGAAGAATCAACATCATTCTCATCGGTTTCTTCTTCTTCATCTGAGACCAGGTTGATTTCAGTGGGAAGTATAATCCTTTGCCAGTTTACTTCCTCTTGTTCAGAGGGATAAACTCTGAGTGTTTGGGGCAATGTAGGATCTAGTGGCATCTGCCTTCTAGTTTCTTCATTAGCAGCATTGAAGGCATCCATTAGCTTGTTCCCAACATCATATGTAAAGTCGTCATGCATCAGTGTATAATTAGAGTGATCCTCTATGGGAAACATGGCATGAACGTAATCCTCCAAATCGAAGGCTCTCGCCCTTCTCTCTTTGTAGTCAATCACCTTGTCAAGCTCCGTCAGATCAGCCTTTTTAATCTTTTGCCATTGCCTAAACCATTTAACATGATGTTTCATGGTGATTTTCTGGAAAATCTTCAGTAGATCAAGTGGTACTTCCACAACGATCATTGGTATCACTTGAGCTTGAAAGAAAGGTTTCAAGTTAGTTTTATTCAAACTTACTTGTGGTTATCTGAGAATAGAGAAGTCTAAGTGTTTCTGAGCATACCTTTATATCCACACTAGGCTCATTAACTTCGATCTCAGGATCAATAGGGCTTCAATTACAATGGTCAGAGGAGTGGTTGTTTCCTCTTCAACCAATCTTTCTGCTAGAGCCTGAGAATTAAAATCAAACTTTGATGCTTAGAAATATTCTATAGAAAGGTGTTGGAAAGATATATGTTTCTGAGAGTTTCATTTACTTCCATGTTAGGAAGCTCAGAATAAATTCTTTCGAAAACCGGAGTGGTTTCTGGCAACCTTTCGGAAGACTTGGATAATCCAGCCGTGTCTATTTCCATAAGTGCTATGGAGGTCGCAACAGTATCCTCAGTCACCTTTTCTTCAGAATGAACCTATTCGAAGAAGCAAAGCATTTAATCAAGCAAATTGATTTTCACAAGTTATTCACTAAGAAAATTGTTCTTATTTTACATACCTCCACAATGGAAGGCTCAGAAACAAATTTTTCAGAAGGATTTTCAACCTCTAGAATCTCTTGAGCTTGTGGTGTATCCACCATTTCAATTGCTTTCTCAGTTGGAGCCTGTTATATAGACAATATGAAGTTAGAAATACACAAGAATTTTTATAAGTACAAAATTATTTCTTTTCAGAGACAATTGACTACCTGTTGCATAGGCTCTTTTTCTTGTGTTACAAAGGTTGAAGGAACCTCTTCTTCATTCAGAGGGGTGGGTACAATGTCTTCCCCCTGTTGTGATGTCTCCATGAAAGACTGTAACAAAGGAAGTGTATGAGTAACAAGTTTAACATTTGTCAAATGTTTCACAAGTTAGATATAGACTACTCTTGTTACCTATGTACCTTCAGGCACTGTGGCTTCCATAACATGGCTTGAACGGACCTTTCCTCTGTTTGAACGTTCTGAGTTCCCGTCTCAGAAGGTTGAGGAACCTGCTCACGTGCAGGAATTTCTTCAGCAATCAAGTCTACTGGCAATCTTCCATCACTTTATCATCCACCGCCAAGCCTTCATCTACCTCTTGGGGTATGACATCTTCAAGTGACCTCTCTGGGATTACATCTTCTGCAACCTTAGATTTCTTGGTCAGAGAAGCTGAGCTAGAGGCTCCACCATGAGTCTCTATTCATGATCTCTTGAGTACCATTTGAAGTGGCACATCATCCTCTGACTTCATATCAATGTCTGGGATAGACTTATCGATTTCATTGAGCTGATTCATAGATAGATCTGGCATCTTGCCTAGGCTCAAGGATCTCCTTCCTGAGTTGGAGTCAATCTGGACCGGAAGGGGTTGTTGGGTTTGAACTTCTTATGTTGCCCTTTCTGGTTGAGGAGTGTCATCAATGACAATATGTATCCTCTTCCTTGCCCTAGGTTTATTGTTCCTTGATTTCTTAGAAATTTGGACCTCAACCTGTATCTCTTCAGATTCTCCTTCTCCCTGAGCAACCAATTCATCTTTTGCAACCTTTTTCAAGGCTTCCTGATGAGCGTGTCGGTACATGGTGTTGGTCACTGGGATGTCCATGTGCTCTCTGAGCACAATTCCACATTTCTCTAAAATGTAGCAAATTTTAAGACCATAGTGCATATTTGACTTGGTGTCAGCACGGCCTTTTACGATTTTGGGTTCAAACTCATTGACCCAGTTCACAAACTTCATGAAGAGATATTTCCCCCAATTGAAGAGGTTATCTCTATCATTCAGCTCTTTCTGGAGAATGGCCATTATCATCCATCTCTCCTGACTAATCTGGTCAATGCCTCCTTTGTTTCGTTCCAGGCATTTGTGAAGGATGTTGACCAGCACTTTCCAGTGCTCAAAGAGGTGCCTTGTTCTAATGTCTCCCAGAATGAAAGAAGAGGGGCAGTCCTCAATCTTGTCATTCGCTGCTTTTTCATACAGCACCCTGACACTTGTATTCAGAGTCTTGTCTCTCGTGATAATCTCAAAAGAGTTGCAATAAAGATGTATTTCTACACCTTGAACCTGAGGTTTAATGAACGTTTCCTCAACATTGTTCACTATCTTGGTGTAGACTTGGGAAGACTTGTAAAACTCTAAGACATCAACTGGAGATAATCCAGTAGGAGCAGCCCAGAGAAACTTATTGATTTGAGCCTTGGATAGCATCTTCACAACCAAGTTCATGTCTGGTGTGGAAGAGATAGCCACATTCAAGTATTTTTCAATCATATGTGCTCCCCAATTCATTTTGAGGATGGAAGACAAGTCCTCTGGGTTGCAATCACCCAGCAAGCGTTTGTTCAACACTTGCAAAACTTTTTCTCCTTACTTTTCAGCAGAAGAAGCGATCACAAATGAGTTCTTGGATGAGGTCTTTCTGGGTGCCATCTCTTATATAGAGTACTGGGTAAGATTAGAGAAGAAGTGCTTGAATTCGAGAGAACTTAGTCTATCTTTTCAGAAGATTAAATAGAAAATCAAATGATTACAGAAGGATTTGCAGAAAACTTAAAGAGTTTTTGTTGTTTTGATGCAAGTGAAAATTTTGAATTTGGTATAAGTGTTATATATAGCAAGAAAGAATTACATAGATACAACATCCGTATAGAAATTCGTATGTGTATCTGTGCACATTGCATCGGCGTGGTATACGTTTCTACTTTTCATCCTTTGTTAACTCAAAACTTAAGAGATAGATTCAGAGCTTGGTTCAAATCTTCTGATTTAATAAAGAAAGGTAATATTAGGATTTTTATTCCTATGTTGATTAGTTGGTTTTTGTGGTTGGCTAGGAATAAATCTCAATATGACAATTTAAAAGTTTCTTCTTTTAATGTTATTTTTAAAATTATGAACCTGTTGTTTTTATCTCATAAGTCTCTTGCTTTTGAAAAATCTTGCTGGGCTGGTGATATTAAGATTGTTATCATGTGAAATATTTTCTTTAGAGCAGCTCCTGCTAAAAATGCTTTACCTATCATTTGGGAACCACCTCACAGTGATGTGTTAAAGATCAACACATATGGGGCTTTTGAGTCCTCTTTTCCTTGGGTGCTTGTAGTGGTCTTGTAAGAGACTGCAATGGTGATATTTTATGGGCTTTTTAGGAATTTATTGGAGTAAGTTAAGTGCTGGAAGCTGAATTAAAGGCTATTTTGAGAAGTCTGGATCTTTACTTAGAATATGAATACGCAATGCTCGTGCTGGAATCTGACTCTAAAAATGCCATCTCTCTCATAAATAACCCTTCTTTACCTTGTCACTGGAAGCTAGCCCTCTTCTCCAGAAAATCTCTGCTCTCAAAAAGCAATTTTCAAATTACTTTTTCTCATGTGTATAGAGAAGGTAACTCTGCAGCTGATTGATTATCCAAGAATTCCCTTTTCAACCAGTCTTCAGCCATTTTTAAACCTCTTGAGTGCCCTATCCACCTTGACAAAATAACCTTTCAAAATAAGATTCATACCCCTCAGATTAGATATGTCAAACCTTGATTTTTGGCTCTCTTATCACTATTTTTCAGCTGGCAGTAAACATGCATGTTTCTTGGTTCAACCTTGGCAGTAAGCAGTTAGTTGGTAGTAATCCCTATTTTGAATGAATACGTGTTTCTCTTGGTGGTCTTCTCCTTTTCGCGAGCAAGCTCCAATTTTTATTTTTCCACTTCAAGGAATTGGGGATAATTCTCATTTTATTAATTCCCTCGCCCATTTAAATCCATTGATGAGTTACCGGAACTGACATTCTTAGCCAACTTTTTGGCCTTGTTACGACCAATAGGCCGTTTGATACTTGTCGCACTTTCATAACCCCGGTTTCGCTTACTTCTACTACTTCCACCTGCTGATTGCATTGGTTGATCACCTACATCAAAATCGTCACCCTCAAACTCAGCCTCACCAGGTGGTACGAACTTCTTCATGGTTTCCTCCAAGTTCATCTTCAGTTCCCACTATGGGTATGATTTCATGGCATCCCAATGTTTGAACGCTGTAAATGAGGTGTGGTACTTTGATTTCTCTCTCTATATTTCTTAGGCAGTGTCTCTCACATCGGACTCATTATAGCCACTCCGATCGCCAACAATGACTGTAGCACGCTCCACACAAATCAATCAATGATTTATTTCATCTCTTAGCCGCCCCCATCTTCCACGAAGCGAATCATGAGAACGAAATTTATTCATCTCTGTCATCATTCCTATCCTTTTGATATCCTCATACTTCTCCGCAATGAGACAGAACAATTTACAGTACTTCTGATCCATTCCAACAATAGCATTTTGACTAACCTCCATGTAGGTTGCGATGAGAGCCAAATCCTTACTCTCTTTGTATGGGTTGTTCCATACGGTTATTGTGTTGGTTGTCTCGGTGGCTTTCGCTTTCCCACGCCTTCGGATCGGTTTTTTTTCCGACTGCATTTCAAGAACAACCTCGTTTCCGGTGTTTGTGAAAACATTGGTGTTTGGGAGGTTGGAGATTGGTAACTTTGAGTGTAGGGATCTTGGTAGGAGCTTTGGAACAAAAGGTCGAACGTAACTCGTTTGGGGTTGGGAAGAACTGTTTTCGAAGTGTGCCAGCATATACTCATGGTATTTGTCGAGTTTGTTGATTTTCAACCACTGAAAATACTCCGCGCACATCTCGCTGAAAAATTGAAGTAGATAGGGTGTTTTGAGGAAAGAGGGTTTATTAAGTTTAATTAAGAGGGAAAGAGGAGTTGGAGTTGGGATGATATGAAAAATATCAAGATTGATCTCATTTTATAGATCTCGAAAAAATATAGCCGTTGGTGATTTTTATTTATTTTTTATTTTCGGAGATATTACCGTTTTTTTAACGGAAACAATTCGAATTTAAAAAAAAATAAAAAACGACCCAGCGTACGACACTTGGCAGCAACAAATCTGCCGCACGTGCAATGGAGCCATCGCGGCGCGTCATGCTCCACGACGCGAGCCCGCGACAGCTCCTTTGGAACCGGCCTAAGAGCCTAAGTGTATAAATAGATCGTTGACACTTTTTGGACTTTAGAATACATGTCAAACTATATTTAGAATGAAATTCGACTCTTCGGTCTGGTTTGGGTTTAAGTTCTGTTATCCATCTCTGGACTTGAGCTCTCGTTGGTTGGTAAGTCAGGGATCAAGTACTCGCTTTTGGTTGGATAATTGGCTTGGCTATTGCATTGCTGATAGGGTTCAGATTCCGTTGCATTTTCGGCATCATTTTGAGCATCCAATTTCAGATTATTTGATTCATGGCAAATGGGTGCTCCTTGAAGAATTCTGCAT
>JAYMSP010004016.1:0-17670 GCA_036897095.1 Plantago elongata
TATATTCTGTGGCTTCATACATACATACATAATTACACACACACACACACACACACACACACACATATATATATATATATATATATATATATATATATATATATAATTTAATTTTCAAACTACAATTAATTAACGAATGACCTAAACAATATGAGGATTTTTTTAGAGAAGAATTAATTTCATTGATTCAAGTAGACGTACAAAAGTTCAAATATGGTAGAGTAGAATATGATTGAGTAGTGCCTTCGTCACTATGCAGATATCTTTGGCTAATACATGGGTCAAATTATTCTGCCTAATACAACCACATATTATGACTTTGGTTTAGTTAATAAGTATTATTTCATATATAATTTAGCATTACATAGCCATGAATATAGAAAAAATTAACAACTATTGTGTAGAGAAAAACTAATACAACAGATATTGATAAATTAAAATTCATTTTTTTCTTGCTTGAGTTTGCCACCTCATTTTTTGATTATGTGGCACAACTCTTCTTTCTTTTAACCCATCAATATATATAGAAAAACTAATACAACAAATATTGATGAATTAAATTTCAACTTTTTCTTGCTTTAATTTGCCACCTCATTTTTTGATTATATGGCACAACTCTTTTTTCTTTTAACCCATCACTTTTATAATATATATATATAGATAGATTGATAGATAGATAGATAGATAGATAGATAGATAGATGTTCATTTTGAATGTTTTATAATATTTATGTATTTCACCGTAATTTTCATTTTTCTAATTCGTGTTCATATGTTTTCTCCGTTTCTTCCTCCAACCATCCGAAATGTGGGCAAACTTTTCTTAGTGGTCCAGGTGGGCGATTAGTAGGCCCATGTACTGCGCAAGATGGGCTTATAATTTGTGGGCTTATGCAACTCTCGGCCCAGCATCTTCCCTAAGAAATTGCAAGCACATCTTCGCCTATGGAATTTGTTAAAGTTTCATTAATTACATCTTTAACGGGTAACCGAATATTTAACTCGACATTGAATAGTCAAATAGTGTATAGTGTAAATTCATAGTTGAAGTTTTTTTTTCTTGGGTCAGTCAAACTATGGAGTTGATTGCCTCAAAATTAAAACTTTGACAACTTTTTTTCACAAGGCAATATATATTTTATTACTACTATAATGAACATTAAAAGACGACCTTCTAGTAAAGTTTTTATGCCAGCCATGTTTTATAATTTTAGATAGCCTTATGAATGTTTCCAATTTCACTTGCCTCATTTATAATTTGCCACATGCCATTTTGGGTCTTTCCCATGTCCGATGTTACTTGCCATGGGACACCTCGGACTTGACCTTGAAAGCATGTGTCAAATCTTCATGGTGGAGAACCAACATGAACTCTACAGAAGCTCAACCAATCATTTGTTGATCCTTCTATCTTGAAGTGCTCTCTGTCTTAATTATATTTCACTCATCCCTTTCATATCATATAACATAGACTAGTGCCTTTAACTTTCTTATTCCCCAAGTGACTGTCCGCTATAGCACTTGATTGGAAAAATCAACACTAAAAAGTGTACCCCTCGTTGAAGACGCTCTGGGATATACTCGCCGTCTATGTTATAAAAGTGCCCATAAAAGTGAAGTTTTCATATATGTAAGTTTTAGAAGCTATAGATGGTATATTTTAAGACAGTCATAATCTGCGTACAACATTGAATGATCACATTGTCCATCCCATTAGATATATATGTCAATTGGCGGAACCATGGAAAAATTGTGCCGCGAGCATCCTTTGAGGGTAGGAGGCAAAAGAATTTCTCTGTGTGGTGAGATCAATCTTCTAGTGAGTCGTTCTTTAAACCCCTCCATCAGGGTGATAAGGATAATCGATGGTTCTTTGAGGAGGTTGAATCAGTCCTATGGTGACTTGTTGAGCGGGACCTCTCGAGCTAAATCACTTAGAGTTATATCCGTCGAGGGACTTTATTTGAGATCATGATTAGGACTTGGAAAAGCTAGGTTCAGTTTAAAAATCCCAATTTTATAGGTAATGAAGAATGCTGGACATTAAATATTTAAATGTTACTAAACCCGTCATGTGAGAATTTATCTATATTCCCATCACATGACAATTACCACTTATCTGATTCATTGTGCACTCTATACATGTCAATTATGATGTGAAGCTAATCGGTTATAATTAGTGGCCCAAATTCGAAAGAGAAAGACCTTCATTTCGATCGTGCGATACAACAAAATGAAATCCCACGACATAATTTGTTCTTCCTCTTGGTCGTCTTCTCTATAAAGATTCTCAAAAAATTCCAACTTCAGTTTATTAATTGACGTTAATAAACTGTCTAATTGCGTTTCAGTACTGTTTGATGGATTATTCCAAAAGGTGTGGATTGAACTAATGCAATTTTTAAGCCCTATAAATCTAAATGAGTGGTGACTTTGTGAGGGAGGCCAGTCTCTTTTAGCAACGGTGTAACTTTTTTTTTTAAAACGGCTAAATTTTTTATTAATATGAATTAAGAGTATAAGGAATGCTCCCAATCAGGTGTAACTTAAGTTGTTTTTAAAATATTTTTTATGTTTTTGTAAATCTTTTTTTTTAAAGGCTAAATTTTTAATAATAGGAGCACAAGTAAAACTCTCAACGAAACAATTACAAAGAAAAGAGAGAATAATTGTCCAAACACTAAACCATAGAACCAGTTCTACATCATGACTGAAGAAGTTATCCAAACCAAATACAACTATCAAAATTAACAAGGAACCTATATCACATCACCACGAAACGCCCAACCACCAGGGAATGCTGAATCTTCACCGCAATCAGATTATCTTCACCACCAGAAAAAAACTGAATCACAACATCATGAACAGTTACATACTAAGATACACTCCACAATCAATTCATTAAAAAGTCCGGTAATGTTTGCACTTTGGTGAGTGCTAGTTTGGCATACACATCCATCAACCCTCACGATACTTAAGTCGTTTTTTGAGTAGTACATGGACACGCACAACACGACAACGGCGATGCCATAGCACCATAGATCCACTCCTGTCATTTCATTATCACGTTCTTCACCGTATGTCATCTTTCATGTCACTTGACAAATAATTTAAGACGTGATCAAGAATCCCTCAAAATATTAAAAATTAGAATATACTAGTCTACTTACTTGATTTAAACATCCCAAGACCATCTTTATGCTTTTGTAAATGGTCGAAATTATTGATATAGTTTTGTTTTTTAAAACGAAAGTATCGTTGGTAATAAAATCGTGTTGACTGTTGAAATTAAACGATTATTTGTCATGAAAAATTATCAAGTATATAATGTATAACTCGACATAATTAATTCAGGTTGAAAATATGCTGGATCTCCCACTGTACACACTGGTTCCAAAGGGGGTGCACCTGAAGTGTACTAGGATCAAATAAACCATTAATTCATAAGCATCATGGAACTTTCTGTATTACTAGTTGGTAATCATTCATGCAGCTGATCAAGTCAGTTGGTCTTTTTGTGTTGCAAGTTCCTTGTTAGTTAATTTCTTCTCGTCGTTTACTACCATTGTTAGAGATGGGGGATATTAATGATGTCTTGTAATTATTGACGTGAAGAAACAATACAAACATATCATGAATTTTTATGGTTTATGATTTTTTGTGTTCATAAGAAAATAGTAATAGTATGGAAATTAATCAAATTCAGCACTAACGTCTACAACAAGGCAACAAAAGTAGTCGTCTTTATTGATTTAATGTGACGAAGAAATGACAAGGCATAACATTTTGACTGTGATCCGGATGGATCCATCCCTACTATATGTGTTTTTTGTCGTGATCTAAATTTGAAGCATATTATCGGATGATTCAATTTTATTTTATCACATACGAGTATAATACCGACCCTAACGTAAAATTTACTGAATGTAGTATTACTAAACTCATAATGAACACCAAGAAGCAGGCCTGGCCCAAGGCAAGCGCGGGCTGCTCGCCCACGCAGGCCCCCAACAATTTTGGAGCCTCTACCCTGGGCCAGGTCCATATACATAACAATGGCATTAAATGAAAATTTTAGTGATAAAAGTTAGATTATTTAATTAAGTCATTTATTTACCTCATCAACTCACATTTCCATCATCTCTCCTTCCCTTTTTACTCAAATTCTATTAATTAATGTCGAATTTCCTAGCAAAGCGACATTAATTGACATTAACAGTTTCAATTTTTCCTTTTCAATTCTTCTTTAATGATTATAAATAAAATATTTAACTCTCAAATAATCATTTTGTTTTCACTCTAGAAGTGTTACGTTTTTCAAGTAATCTTTTTCAATTATATGTTATAATATAGTATTAAAAATTATTTCAATACTTATAATAATTTTTTATTATTTTATTAATATATAATATTTTCATATAACTTGGGACCCTTTTAATTTTTTTGCAGAGAGACCCTTCAATCTTTGGACCGGCCCTCTATGCATTGGGCGACCGGGGTCTGCAGTGAGTTAGTAAACATTCTACTTTGAATTCTCCGAACCGGATGTGATTTGTACGGTCTAGAGTTGTTCACTAGATTGTATTCGCCCAATAATGAGCATATTTTATAATCTTTGTGTTTAGTTTTTATGGTGTTTTATACTATTTAGCCGTCTCAGAAAAAAGAGGTTGCTACTAATTTCACGGGAGAGCTATTAAATGGTACAATGTCGCAATTGCTTACATTTTTCTTCGAGCAAAAAATTTATTTCATGAAATCACTACAATTTAAATGTTGAATGTACAGATTTGTCCCTTAAAGTATAATAAACAACTTCAAAACTTCTCATTTTATTGACACATGTCACGTTCCCATTCATCATTTTTTTGTTTTTAAATTTTAGTTTTGTCCACTTTAAAATGTTTATAACTTGAAAAAAAAATTATAAAAAATAAATAAAAATCACCAACAATTTTATATTTTTGAGATCTATAAATAGAGATCACTCTTAACTATGTTTGAATTATTATTTTAATATGTATAAAAAAAATCACTAACAACTTTATTTGAATCTTAATAAATTGTAAAACAAATATAAAAATACGATGTTACTAATTTTAACTTTTAAACACTCTTATAAATATCTTGAATATGTAAAAATAATAATTTATATTAAAAAGTATTTAAAATTCAAATTCGATGCTCGATACTCGTCTTCGATGCCCGGTATTCATATTCGATGCCCGTTCTCCGTATTCGATGTCCGTCACCCGTCTCCGATGCATGGTACACGTGTTTGATGTTTGGTATTCATAAGTAATGCTCGGTAATCGTAACCATTGCACGGTATATGTGTCCAATGTTCAGTCCGGTATTTGAATTCGATGCTCGACACTCATGTTCGATGCCGAGTATCCATATCCGATGCCCGTCACCCGTATTTGATGTTCGACATCCGTAAGCAATGCCATGTAACCGTACCCATTGTCCGGTATCCGTACTCGATGCCCGTCACCCGTATCCAATTCACGGTACACGTGTTTGATGTCCAGTATCCGTAAGTAATGCCCGGTAACCGTACCCATTACCCGGTATATGTGTTTGATGCCCAGTCCGGTTACCCTACCTGATTATCATGTTGCTAGTTTAATTATTGTCCCTATATAATAAAATTACACTTTTAAAACTCGATTTACAATTTATTAAGATTAAAAAAAAAGACGTTAGTGTTTTTTATAGATCTCGAAAAAACATTCAAACATAGTCAGGAGTGGTCTCTATTTATATATCTCGAAAAAATAAAGTCGTTGGTAATTTTTATTTATTTTTTTAGTTATATTTTAAGTATAAAGGTTTTTAATTGGACAAAATCAAATTTAAAGAGAAAGATGAAGAGGTAAACAAATGAACTAGTGAGTTGAAGAAAAGAAAATGTGGTCCTTTCAATTGAAAAATACCGAAAATCGGTCCGGGCCTGGACCGATGCTCACCCCCAGTAGCAATAAAGAGTTAAAAATATGAAAATTTAGTATTATTGTAGCAAGGAGTTAAAAATATGAATAAAGTATGTTATAAACAATTAATACTGTGTAATTTATTTCAAATAACACTTGCGGTGTTATATTTTTAAAGTGATATATTTTGTACTCCATCGGCCACAAGTTTTAATAGAAAAATTAATAAAGTAGACATAATGATAAAGTAGATAAAAATAAATAAAGTAGGAGTGCCAAAGTATAGTATAAGATAGTTTTTCCTATTTAGTGGATGATAGGATGAAGTTGTGACGGAATGAAATATGGAAAGATGAAGCTGGAAGGGAGGAACTATATTATTTTATTAAAAACTTATTCAAATTTTATGTGAAATATTTTATTATTTTTAATTTATTTTATAAGTTTAGGTCAGTTTAAAATTTTTATATGGGTCTCTAACGGGCTGTTTGGGAAACAATTGTAATCGGTCAATTTGATTCGATGAACATTGATTTGGTCTAAAATACACTTCAAATACCCCATTTTCATTCCATTCCAAACACAATTTCACCAAAATTCATCGAAATGCTCATTCAAATTTTATATCAATCAGCCCCTAAATTTTTAGATCGATAAACCCATAACTTTTATTCTGGTATTCAACTTTTGACATTATCAAAAGAATGATGAATTAATCAAAGTTGATTTTATGAATGTGGAAAGTTGGTGAAAGGTGATCGTTTTTGTTTGAATAGCGGCTAATGGTCCCAAAATACAGTATTATTGTGAAGAACATAGCTAGATGAGACATTACGGTCGAGATTTGAGAGTTGAGACCAATCCATGTTACATTTACTTCATTTATCGGCTAGAAGCCTAGAATCACTAATAAAATAAATGTACTCTGTTCTAGAAAAGACATGCATTATTATTGTAATGCAGTGGAGTATTAACATCGTAATTATATCAGCGAGAAAATAAATTTTATGTTTGTTTACATCATTATAGTTTAGTTATTATTCATTCCAATACAATTCAATTAACTCTAAACTTTCTTCTCCATACATTTTAATATAATCAACTTAATTCTAATATTCTATACCAAATACTATTTTCAACAACTTAAATATAACTTAATTATTATTCATTAATTTTTTACTATTCACATTAATTCAACTACAATTCTATACGTTATTAAATTAACAAAATGTACGAATATCTATCAAGGAGAATACCAAAATAATCTCTCATTTTATATATATAACATTTGAATGAAGACCAACAAATCCTTTGTGGCGGAAGCAGATTCCTCCTATGCTTCATCAAAACGTTGGACTACTTGTGCAGATGATCAGATTCTGCTTGCAAATGAGCGAACCAAGGGCTCGATTGATATCCTTTCCTTCCCACATGAACGATACAATTTATGCCGATTTGCAAACGAGATTTCAGGAAAGATTTCATTCAACATCAGTGAGCATCTGTTGTAATGTCCTGATTATCGGATCAGTGTATCTACTCAACTCATTGAGACCAATCCTTTTTCCTCGTACATAGCAAGGGAGCAGTCGACAAAGCCCGGAAAATTATCTTGATTGACAGATAGGTTTCTGCCGAGGACACGTAAGAGTAAAAGTAGTACATAGGTAGTAGATGTTACAACATAGTCATGAATTCATGATAACACAGCCACCAGCCCATAGAATATTATCATCACTAATAAGCACCTTGGTCCTACAAACAACTACAAATTCAAAAAGGCCCATCAAGTTTTACAGTAGACAGACAAGAATTACAAAAACCAAGGACAATTTGGATTCTCCCTGCACATCCCACTCATCCACCACTACTCATTTCTCAACACCAACATACTATTCTTGCTACAGATTGCCTTCTCAACACCACCAATATGCAAGTGTTGAAACCGCTACCATTACAAAGGAGAAAATGAGCCCGTTGGTTGACTGGATTGCTGAGCTGCTATCTTCATTCATTCCCGATGGGCCTAAGCCGTTGTTAGCCCCTCCTAGGACACCCGAGGGGGATGTCACAAGGGGGTTGTTGCTGCTGCCGGGCACTGTTGTCGAAGAGCCTGGTGTCCCGGACACTGGACTAGTGGAGGTAGCACTGGAAAAATATAGCCGTGATGAGACAGACAAAACACACGTCGTTAAAATGTGACAATATTCGGATATTGAGAAAAGTTTCAGTTACAAGAGAGGGAATTAAAGTTAAATCATCAAACCACATTGAAGAATTTAATGATTATTCAAATTTGGGATTAAATTTATCTGCTAAACAAAATTTACATGAAACTGACTAGCATGTGAACTGCAGACTCAAATGACATGCTAATGCTATGTTCACAGTATCATGAAAATACATTTGAAAATAAGTACATTGGCTTTGTATTGGCTATTTTTTCAGTTACGATCTCTAAAATCACCCAGTAATTAAGGACCGTTTGTTATACAATTCAAATTGGCCTGTTTTTGAATTGGGGTTTGCCAATTTGAATTGTATACAATACAGGCCATTTTTGCCAATTTGAATTGTATAATTTCTATCCATATCATTATTCACACAGCCTATTTTATTTTCTACGGCATCCACTTCTAACAAACTCTTTCTCACTCTCCTGAGTTATTCACATCGAAACAATATTTATCCCCAACTTGTAAGTCCAACCCAAGGGAGAACTGAGCGTTCAATTTTAGACTCTCATAATTCTATCTCAAAGATCAAAATACACCAAAATTAGCAAAGTAGCTAGCTCTGCAATATACTTCTCTATCGGGTCAAGGTGGAAATCGACAAGATTTACATCATGGTAAGGGTGAACACAAAGCATGTGGCTGTGAGCAGACGGTACAATGATCGCCCCATTAGCATGAAATAAACTAACTGATTGATTTTTCCTTCTTATTAGACCAGTCAGTAATTTTATCACACACACCATGGCTAAGGGTTTTCCACATATTCTCAGTTGCAAATGTGCACACATGGAGAAATGAGAATCGCAAAACCTATGAAAAAATTATCAACTTGGGTTTATTGTTTATTTGGTGTTAGGAGAATGACCACTAGTACACCATCTCACATAACATCTGGAGCTCATATAATCGAGCCCACGTATCATGCAAGAAGTATCACATAACATATAAAACCACATGTGAGATAGTGGACTAGTGGTAAAACTACTAACATCAAATAAACCATAAACTCAGTTTAGTTAATAATGCACTTATTCAACATCCCAGCTGATTAACATGTGGTATGCCGTACGCACAACTAGAAAGGTCTAGCATTGGTCAACCTGGCACGATAACATATACCATTAACTATGTTTATTCAGTTAATAATCTTTCGTATATTAGTTTTATAATTATAGATTTATGCAAGAAGGTACATCACTAATACCGAGGCATCTAAATTATTAGCCTATAAAAGAGGTGCCATGTGTTCCAGAGCCTGCTAGGCTGACTGGTTAGAATGGACAAAAGGACAGTCCTCTATGTCACTCACTGGTCAGTAGTCTTGAAATTTCCACCACAACTTTTTGACCTCATGTACACTGTGTACCCTCCTTTAAAGATTTTAAGGGGCATAAATAAAGTAGGTAAAGAGAGCAAATGCTGTTGTGAATGTGAGTACACTCTCAATAAAGTGGCGCAGCTGAATCCAGATACGCTCAGTAATACGACCCCTGCGGCCCTACCACTTAAATTGAACGTATGAGTTTGCATGCCGAAATTTTAACATGAATAAATTTTAAACTATGTTTGAAAGAGATTTCAATATCATAGTGCGAAAGTACATTTTGTGGTATTTATTAACATAAGAGTTTTATAAAAAGATATTGCTACAGTTGCTTGTAACAAACGGATACGGCAGGTTTTAAGAGGGATTGTGGGAATAACTAAAAAGTGCAGGTCAGAAGAAAATATAAACAAAAAGTTAAATCCATGGTGCAATTGTCACCTTAGCAAGCCAGAAAATAAACTTAGTCACAACATTCCGCCGCCTGTCATAATTGGTGATCGGATTTTTCCAGTCACCATATTACACAGGCTAAGTTTGTTTTAAGGAATTATATTTATCAGAAACAAATTTATACCATTTATTGTGGTGATAAGAAAAATCACGTTACCAAGCATGATGAAAGAATTTTTGAAAGCTAGTCATTATAGTAGCAAAATAATTTATCACAGAGGTTTCTTTTTTATTCGTAATTATATTTATCCATTGCTCAATGACAATATAGGCAGCATGCAGAGTGCACCCGCCTTCAGCCTCAAGTGGTGACACTAGTACAGCGGATCTCAATGCATGTGGATCTCAGTAATGACACTCACAGCCTTGTGAGTGGCCGGACAAATGTTCAACCCTTTACCATGAAATAAAACAGCTAGAACCTTAATTTTTTTCCTCCTCAAATGTCAGCTCTTCAAGGGAGGGCGGGTTCATGAGATGCTAGTAGGATTCCTACTGGTCCACCCAATCACATCATTTGTGGTAACCCGTCCCCATGTATATACTATATAGCACACGCCTGTATTGCGAGTATGTGGACCTTATTGAGAGATGGTGAACTACTCACCTATTTAGTGAAACCAACGAATGGTAGGTAAGTCTAAGTCTAACAACACCTCTCATTGTTGTCCTCGACTCTTCATCCCTCCCTTTGATTGTGTAGTAGTTTCTTCCAATTATACACGCCAAACAATTGATGTTACTGAACTATCCATCCACAACATAACCGACAATCACAAATCACATCAAATTATAACCCAGACTTAAAAACCAAACATCCAAAAATACGACCCCCCCCCCCCCCCCCCCCCCCCCACCTAAGCATTTATAGCCAGCAAGGAATGCACTTGGATTTGCATCCTAGTGGACTAATTGATGTGTAAATGTGAATCACTGATATGGGAATCAATTACTAATCCACAATGAGTCAAGAGCATCATCATGCAATAACATGTCCATGTGACTGAACGGTAAAATGTTTACCATAGAAGGGAAAAAGATCAAGCAAAAACCAAAGGTACATTGTATCACTTTCTCACAGCACCAAGTTGAGCTAATAAAGGTGCTGTTGACAATCCCAAACTACAATCCAATGACAGTAGCAACAAATTAATGACAGAAGGATATCCCCCAAAGTACTGTCAAAACTCTAAAAAGATGCTGTGAATCTAGAAAGTAATGATATCCAGATCAGTGGCTTAAAAAGGCTCCAGAATGGAAATCAAAGGATGAGAATATAAGAATGAAATGGATCCAGAATGGAAATAAAAGGATGGGAATAAGAATGAAACGGCTCCAGAATGGAAATCAAAGGATGAGAATGAAAAACTCATAAAGTTAGCCCGATGTGAATATGACACTAGCTTTTGTAGATGCTCATCCCACTATATATATGCTATGGAGAAATACTTTTCAGACTAAAATTTGATTTAAGTAACTCGTAAAGCAGTTTGAATATCTAGAGCATACTAATAATATTTTGAATTATAAGCCAAAAAGCAAACAAAAGATCATATTCTCATGTCCACTTTGATTGAGACTAATGTACACTCAACCAACACTTTCCAACTTTTATTGTGGGCTCTGCCTTCATTATATATGTTACAAAGACTAGCTTAGTCAAACTTAAATAAACATCAGGATAATCAAAACCATTCAATTAAAATGTTATTAGGGCAGTAGCAACACTGAAATTAGGCTCCAACAACTAAAGTTCAAAAACTACGACCCGCATGGGAGAGGGACACACAAAGGAAAACAAATAAGCAGAGATAATATTGTAGTACAATATAATCCAAATTTTTTATTTAAAATATTAATAATTTCAGTTAAAGATGGATGATCTTTGGTCGGGTCATCTGGACCACAGCAAGAACAAGTTGGATTGTATTGGTAGGGGCATATGGGCAATATTGGTTTTCGCCATCTCATCTCAGCAATACTAGTTGTCATAATCATCTATTGACCCACACAATAAATTTATAAACTAAACCAAAGTTCAAAAACTAAAATGTGCCGTTGGGGAAATTTTACTGAAAGAGTCATAGATGCATACCTTGCAGGATATGAACAGCCATTTGAGCCTGTAAATCAAGCAGAAACAAAAGAAAATGGTTCAGACTAATAAAAAAAACAAAAAGAATTATGCTTCAGTAAAAAAACAATAAAAAAAGGAAATTTCCTAAGATGTTCCTAGTACATTGTTTCTACACAGATCAACATATTCCAGATCATTTCTAGTTTCCAGCCATTAACCAACCAGAGTATTCTTCGAAAACGGAACTTTAAACTTTAAAGAAGGATTACTCACATTATCACCATACACCAAACATGCTACATTTGCTCTAAATCTTTGAAAGTAAACTTACACACTATAGTAAGAACAAAAAGAGAAAAAGAATGCTACTCACTGGGATCACTAGTGACAATCATTGCAGTGCCAGAGAAGTCACAAGCAAGCGGTTGTTGGCGGTTCCTCTGGAAATAACTGTTTACAGCATAGCTGCAGTGAGCCCTAACACTATTAGGGTTGTAACAGGATCCAGAGGAATGGATTGGGTTGCAATCTGCCCCAGCTCCGCAAGCATAGTCCAGTGTCTTCTGCAAGTATGTTTCATTCCCATCTTTGCAAACGCACCATGTTGCACCTGCAATACCAGTTTGAAAATACACCCAAGATTCAATTTATATTACTTTGTTTCAAGAAATTACGAAAATTTAACATAAAGAACATAACCAACAGGATGAACCCAGAAAGTATATTCCAAGATTAGTGTTTTTACCGACTTTGGAGCATGAAAACAGAGAAACACGGAAGGAAGAAAACCAACTTCGAGAATTTTTTTTTTAGAGTTTAACTGAAGCCTGGAAAGAATAAAGATTGTCTTTTTTTTTTTCCCAACAAAGGAGATTAATTCCACTTTGGTTTAGACCCCAAAACAAAAAAAACATTGTGAGAAAATATGAGCTGCAAGTCCTGGAGAACTACATTGAGCTCACAAGAAACAGGTAAAGGTAAGATTTGTGCATTTTCCAAGTCTCTGAACATAAGAAACTAGTAAAAATACAGCTAATTAAACCATTTCTTTAAATGCAGTTTAGAGAGAAAAGATTATAGAACAAGTTAGAATCTGGTCAAAGGGTTTTCCAAGAGACAAAAAAGTTTGGTTCTACACAATCTATCCAGTAACATAAGAGCAAGAAAACATGAGCTCAGCACTTTTTTTTAAAACAATATCCGCAAATGCTTAACTCCTTACCCTTTGAAATTTAAAAAAAAAAAAAAGGTTTAATGAGCTGATATAAGTGAATTTGCTACTTTAAACAAACAAAGCTAGTGAAACTGAAAAGGCGCTTACTTGAGTGAGTAGCCATGGCCAAAAGAAGCAGCAAGACCTCAAAACGAGCCATTGAAGAAGTAAAGATAATGGTCTGTTAGGTGGAATGAAGCAAGAAAACAGAGAAGAAGATGAAGAGTTATAGTATAGTAGGAAGTGAAATGGAGAAACATGGGTAAATGTGTATAAACAGGATGATGAGATGATGGTGGACCAACCTGCAGGTCAGTGTTGTCGGCATGTGAATTGTAAGTCTACAATTTTCATTTTATTTTGGTGTGTGTGCAGCTTCTCTTGTGTTTCTCTGTCTTCCCTGTTTATTTCATTTCGCTCAGTTTCAAAGATTATGGGCCATTGTACACGCATTTAAATGCTACCATTTAATTCGATAAACAGTAATTTGGTCTAAAATATATTTTAAATATTTCATTTCAATTCCATTTCAAATACAATTTTACTAAAATTCCATTTAAATGGTCGTCATGCCAATCAGCCCCTAAGGGACTGTTTGAGTGGTCTTGTTTCAAGTGAAGTTGAATTTTTTGTGTACAAAAAATTCAATTTAAGTGGAAAGTTGGCTACTCGAGCGGTATAACAAACAACCCATAATTACTCAACTGGTTTTATGCCATTACTTTATTACATAATAGGAAAAACCGACATTTTCATTAAATATAAAAATTTCACTTTTTTTATTTAAGTATATAGATTTTTATTCAATGTATGTGGATTTTTTACGTATTGTCTGTGAATTTTTATTTAGGATCTGTGGATTTTAAAGTGTCCGTGAGTTTTTACTTACTGTTGGTTTAGATTTAGAGTTTGTGGGTTTTTACGTTTGTAGACGTTTCAAATGTATAATAAAAAATTAGGGTTTTGATTGGGGGCACAAGTGACCTGCAAGACAACACGAAAGGAAATACTAGAACGTACGATCCAAATGGGACACCGGTGTGGTGCCGATCGAGAGGTCTCCGACGCTCAAGTTAGTAAGTCTGGAATAGGCGGAATAATAAATCAGAAAGAGACAGAGAGTACTTATCCTGTTGGGAATGTAGTAGCTTTTCTAGCGGCTATAGGCGGGTTGAGTTCGGTCGGTGATGGAAGGAGTCAGGGTGTATGTAACTGGATGAGATTGAGATGTCGTGATAGTGGCGTTAGGGGGGAGAAGATGTTCACATAGATGGAATGTGGATGATGAGGTAGGAGATGGAATGTATTGCAGAGATCACTTTCTAGTAGCTAGTGTTTTGCTAGTAATTGCTCGATATCAGATCATCTTTAGGGTTTATCTCCTCCTTTTTTTATAGAAATAGTTGCAACACCTCCTTAGGGGTTGGTTATGCTGGATCCCTTATTTGTCGGGATTTAGTTGGAGACTAGGACTTTCTCCACTCTCTAAGTTCCTTTTATTTAAATGGCTAGTTGGAGAAGTGGGGTGTCTGCAGAGAAGATTTCTCCCACATCTCTTTGACTTGTAACTGCTGCCCCCCTAGATAATTGAGCTTTGGCTAGCCGTACTGACTTAGCTAATCGATCCAGGTGACCTCGTTGGTTACATGAGTAGATCCAAGCAAACCTCACTCTAGTAGCATCTAGTGCGAGTCGACTAGATCAGGTGAGTTGATCTGGATCATCTTATTGAGATGAATCCATGATGTCTTGGACTACTCTAGGTTATGAATCAAGTTGATATGACCATCACGTGGATATGGTCTGTAAGATCCAAATTGAATTAACAGGACCGCAAGGTCACTGGAGTAAGAAACTATAAATGCCTGAGTCTTAATAGATATTTGGGCTTTGCTTGGACGTGTCCAAATACTTGGGCTACTTTTAGATGGAGATAATTGCGTATTTTTACCGTTACAACGTTGTCTGTAGGTTTTTATTCAGGCTCTATTGATTTTATGTAAAAAAAAAAGCAATATTTCTATATCTAATGAAAAATCCGCTCTTTCTCTATACTACCTCTTACTTTAGTAATGTCTCAGGTTTAAAATATACATATAACAAAGATTTGTTACTTCTGCCAAATCATTTATTAAAGTTACACGAATCATGTTACACCATTGTCAATGGATCATGGTAAAACTGTGATCATCGGCTAAAGTATTCTGACGACTAATGTAGAAAAAAATTTTAGCCAATGATTTCATCGTAACGACCATGAATAGTACTTTTTATATTTTTTTAAAACACATTAAATTAATTTTAAGAGTGTTTAGAAGTTGAAATTAATCAAATTGAATCTTTTAAAGTAATTTTTGAATATATTAAGATGGAATTAGTCGGTGACCACAACAACAACAAAGGAAAGTACACAACTCGAAAATGAAGTGAATGTGAATTCGTTCGGCGATATAATCTGTAGCGTCTTGTTCACCCTCTCCTCCTTGCTGATAGTCACAAGCAAAGTATCTGTCACAATGTTAAATTCAGTCGGGAAGGCCCAATCAAGCTGCTCCTCCCACTCTGACCCGGGAATTGAGATGTCGAAGGTGCTATCTACGGAAATAGGGTAAGGATAATGGAAGTCGTCTCCTCCTGTTGACTTTGAGATTTGGGACGGTCCATCGGGATTACTTGAGACTAAAATACCCAAAGAGTGTTTGATTGAGTCGAAGTCTGGATTGGAGATTGTGAGTTATGTGGAGTGAAATTGCAATTTGTAAAAATGTGTATTGTTTAGCTATCTCCAAAATTCAATAATCTGATAGGGGTGAAATTGACATTTCCAGGTTATAATTCGAATTTGGTCAAATTCTTTTATGAATTGTAATTGTTCGAATAACTCCTACTAATGTTTAATTGTGACATTTAACATGAGTTTGGGTGTAATTCGTCCTAAAACTTTTTATTTTTCCATTTTGAACGTCACATTTAAAACTTTATATTTCCTTTTATGAAAACTCACTAGGATCTTTCTACATCACATTCGCCCTGCCTGACAAAGCACCCAATCAAATATTGACACATCATCTACGATTCGCCAATGGGTGAATCAATTTCTTATGTTCATTAATTGTAAAATGACTGAAATACCCACTAAATTATAAAATATAAAATAATAAATAATATAATTAGTTCAACAATAATAAAATAGCAGGACAATTATAAATTAGTGTCATCCTCAAATCTTTCCTAAACTTTAGTGATATATAAAAAACTTTCTACAAATTAGTGTGTATATATTCAATTTCAAATTAAATACTAAAGATAGTATTATATTTAATAACTAAAATAAATCTTCAATTAACTAATTAGATTTTGTTTAGATTTTGTTACGTTAGAATAGTGAATAAAGTAAGATTATGCAAGCATCATCAAAATAATCAAGCATTTCGTTATCTTTTTTTTTTTAGTTTATTTTGATCTATCTCCACGCATCTTTTTTCAATTTTACAAGCATCATTATTCCAATTTTACAAGCATTATTTTTTCAATTTTGCAAGCATCTTTATTTCAATTTTCAATTTTTTTTTCTATAAAATTTTAATGTTTATATCATCTTCAAGCATCTTTCTTCCAAATTTAATTATAAACATCATTTAACATTATATTACAAGCATCATCAATAGAAAACAAGTATTATATTAGTATTGCAAGCATCATTCGACAGTACATTACAAACATCGTATAATTCAAGCATTAAATGTGAAACAAATATTATATTAGTACTGCAAGCATCATTTAACAAGCATCATATTAGTATAGTATACATAATTTAATATTAAATTATAAGCATCATATAATACAATCATGCAAAACGAAACAAACATCATACTAATTAGTAAAAAACATGACAATGAAAGATGTAGGAATCTAGAAGGTTGATTTCTTTAATAATGATGATTGTATTAATTAGTTGATACTTGTTTAATTTGTTTCAACTGGTTTATTTCAAATTTACTAAAATTACTAATTTGTAGGAAGTTTATCACTAATTTGTAGGAAGTTTTTCATGTATCACAAAAGTGTAAGAAGTTTTTAAAAGTTACACTAATTTGTAATTATCTCTAAAATAATTTATAATAATTATGTGTAGGTCCATTACCTTCGGGCCTGAAAGCCCGGCCCACCCAGCCCAGAATCTTGAACCTGGCTTGCCCAGCCTACCCGTTCATCCGACTCAAGTTTACATTACCTACATGTATTAAATGTAAATGAGTAAATATGCAATCAATAAGATTTGAACCCATAACCTCTTGAATGTTATAATACATAAATAACCAATTAAATACATTTCACAGGTTGTCTATATATATATATGTGTGTGTGTGTGTGTGAATTTTACCGATCAGTAATAATGCCGTTAATTTGAATTGGTATATACAAAAATCT
>JAYMSP010004017.1:0-17665 GCA_036897095.1 Plantago elongata
ATATATATATATAGATTAAAATCACCTATTTCAGAAAATTGAATCCGTATCATTTTAGGTGCGGAATGTATCGGCTTTCCACCTAGCTACGAATAATTTGACTTAGACTTAAATTTGATTTGTTCGGTTGCTTAAAAAGTAAAAGAAAACAAAAGAAACCCTTAAAATAAATCCTAAAACCGCTACAATTCTTTCTAAACCTTCCGCGTGAGCCCGACCAGAGCGTGGCTTGCACTGATCTGGATCTCTCTTTCTTTCCTTCTTCTTTTCATCTGTAGAAGAAGTCCTTCTTTCCTCTGTGTTTGTGTTCACTAGGTATCGATTATTTCTTTCTCGATTCTGAATCTTCCATTTGGGTGACTTTTTGTAATCACTAGCATTGTCCATCATCCATTCTTTCATTCTCCATGCGAGCCATAACATGTCTGCTAAAAGAGCAGAGTTTCTCTCGCGCAATTCGTCGAACACCTATCATCCATTTTCGCTTCTCTACCCTACCATCATCATCCGTAATCTACCCAGAATCTGAAACTGAATCCAAACAATCAGAAGAAACTAATAACAACCCAGAATCTGAAACTGAATCCAAACAATCAGAAGAAACTAAAAATCTGAGCTTTAGGATTGAGAAGCTAGATAAGAGCGATCCAGTGTCATTGGCTTTCCGGAGCTGGATGGGCGATGGATTTCCTGTACACAGAGGCGAAATTTCTCACATAATCAACCGATTTCGTAGGCAGAAGTACACCAAGCGTGCATTGGAGGTGATGCTCATGTTTGTCAAAATGCCTCTTTTGAATAGCTAATCCGCGTAAAGATTTTTTGAACGTTTCCTTTTTGTGATATAAGTTCTAATTTCAATTGGGTTCTCGGATTTGTATCTAATTCCTGTGATGTTAATTATGGCGGTTAGCACATCAGTGTACTGACAAGCTTTGATTTTTTATTTTTTTTGGTCAGGTGATGGAGTGGGTGATAAGGGAGAAACCTTACAA
Source organism: Plantago elongata (assembly GCA_036897095.1). Lineage (NCBI taxonomy): Eukaryota > Viridiplantae > Streptophyta > Magnoliopsida > Lamiales > Plantaginaceae > Plantago > Plantago elongata. The sequence goes on from JAYMSP010004017.1 coordinate 996, forward strand.
GCCGAAAGAGCTGGATTACGCAAACTTGTTAGAGTTCACAATGAAGCTTCATGGATTGAAGCAAGCTGAGGCTCTTTTCATCCGAGTTCCATCTGAATTTCAGAATGAGCTGGTCTACAATAATCTTGTTCTCGGGTGCTTGGGAAATGGATTGATGAGGCTTGCACTGGAATACATGAAGAAAATGAGGGAGTTGGGTCATTCAATATCTTACTTGGTTTTCAACCGCCTCATCATACTTTGCTCGCCTCCAGGTCGCAAGAGGATGATTCCTAAAATTTTGTTGCAGATGAAAGCCGATAAAGTGTTTCCAGACGTCTCAACTTATAACATTTTGTTAAAGATTGAAGCTAATGAACATGACATTACGGGCTTGATGAAGGTATTTGATGACATGAACCGGATGATGATTAAACCGGATGAGATAACTTACTCCATCTTGGCTGTTGCACATGCTGTGGCAAGGTTGTTCACTGCTTGTGAGGTTTATGCTGAAAATATCAACAAGTCAAGAGCTAAAGATAACTGGTCGACGTATGACATTCTTCTTATCGTATATGGTTATTTGGGGAACAAGAAGGAGCTCGAAAAGACATGGGGTGTGATTCAAGAACTACCTCATGTTAGGACTAAGAGTTACATTATAGCGATAGAAGCCTTTGGTAAGGCTGATCTTGTTCGAGCAGAAGAGCTGTGGCGTGAAATGGAATCTGTGAAGGGGTTGAAATTAACTGAACAGTTCAATTCTATGATATCTGTTTACTGCAAGCATGGGCTTATTACTAAAGCCACACAGTTATACAAAGATATGCAGAACAGCGGGTGCAAAGCAAACTCAATAACACTTCGATCACTAGCATTAGGGACTCTGAAAGCAGGGCTCGTGGAGGAAAGTATCAGAACTCTTGAATTAGCTGCGGATTTTGTAACCAGCAAGAAGGTGAAGAATTCGACACCATGGCTGGAGACTACATTTTCAATGCTGGAGATATTTGCGGATAATGGTGACATTGAAAATACTGAGAAGCTATTTGAAGAATTGAAGATGGCAGGTTACTCGAGGTATACTTTTACGTACAATGCACTGTTAAAGGCGTATGTGAAGGCCAAAATTTATGAGCCTAATCTTCTATCAAGGATGATTTTGGATGGTTCTACACCAGATTCTGAGACATACAGCTTGGTTAAGCTTATAGAACGATTCCGTTCTTCGTAGCATTAGTATTTATTTTAATTTAGTTGTATGATCATCAGTTCATATATTGATCTTCACAATTCATACGGGCCTGTTATGTCCTGTAACATTAGGGACTTGAAGGCGAATATAGTAGTAGTTCTTTCCAGAACTGGAAAGAACAGATTGTGGAGGCAAATAAATCAGCCCTTTCCCAAGCTTCTGTTGTTAACAAGCAAAGATTAGCTTGTCAGAATCTATTACAATTGCAAACACCCAACTCTTAAGTATTGAGTCTAACAACAGGTTTATTGCATAAGCAAAATGAAGAATGGACAAGTAAATGTTTCTTGTGACATTCAGGCAAACTCCAAGATATACTAGTCCCAACTTTTGAGGATTTTGATGGAAAAAACATCCTTCTTGCAATGGAAAGCTTAAAGCCAAAGAAAGACTTTGATGATCTTCATGTTAGGTAATTGATGAACTCTGCAGCAGTTGCAACAGCACCTCCAGCTATGACGTCCATCACAATTTTATCTCCCCTCTTGTTGGAGGCTGCTGATATAAGTCCCCCAGTCAATGCACCACTTATCATTGCGTTTTTCTGCAAAATAAGGAAAGTGGATTATAAGCCAATCATGCTGCAGATAAAGAGAGCAAGAAGAAGAAATAAACAGTTTTTCCTGTTCATTCGAAGCATGGCATTTTGTGAAACTCAAAAGGTTTGTCTAATTTGAACAAGTGTGTGCTAGTATTTAAAGCAATTTATTGGATCCAATGGAATAAGATAGTATTCAAAGTGATTTAAAAAATTACCCAGTCCCTGGTTCCACGAACTTTTTCTACTCCATACTCCAGTCCGACGTAAACTCCAGCTACTGTCCCTGCAAATGGCAAACAAAATGTCATTACAAGACTATGGTTGTTTGTCATAAGCGGCCATCTCCCCACTTAAATCGAACTTTTTGAACACAAAAAATTCAATTTCAATTGAAAAAGACCATTCAAATTCTATCCCAATCAGTCCAATTTATGTATGCAATAAATTCTCAAGTATGCGGAATATAGAAATGTAAGAATCATTTACCCCAGTATGCTCCTTCTTTACACATCTTCTTCAGCTGCAGTAGCACAGAAGTTCATTAAATTCAAATCCAGATTGAGTTGACTTCCAAAGGTAAGCATTAGACCAAGAAAAGGCATGTAAATCTAGGAGTTTTACTGCATTTGAGGGTAATGATCCCTTCCAATGTGGGCGTCCTTAGTTCTTACCTCTACCTAATTTTTACGTGATAGAATACATGCACTATAACACTACATAACGAATAAGACTGCAGTTGTTTCGCCAAGTTGAAATTCCCGATGGTGTTAGCTAACTAAAGGACCGTTTAATCTTCACGTAACCTATAGAATTAGTATTGAAAACCAATAATGATAATCTCAGAGCAAGAATAACTATTGACCATTTATTCTGTTAACTATCAATATGCGCATGCGGAATAAATTAATAGAATCACTAGATATAAGGCTCTCACCGAATGCTCGAGGTTGTCGCCTTTCACACTCCCTGTAAAAATGGAAGTAGCACTGGTTTAAGAAACATAATATTGCTCCATTTCTAATATTCAATATGGAAACAAAAATTAAGCACTCCAATGGCAATTTAGGTTCATCTATGACTCTGATTGTTAGCCTTCTTGGTATTGCCTAGTGCAATACCATTTCCAACCCTCATAACGAGAAGGTAACACACACATACTTCTGAATATGAACAAGTGAATAAAGCACTCTAATTCAAGCAATGGCATATAAAAATCATTCTCAAATGATACATCATACATGTATGCAATGCACTCATTCACAACAGACAGACTAATCATTCGACTTGAATTCACATACATTCACACACATTCAGCTCAAATTCACTCAACTATTAAAAATGCATGTCCTCTTTTAGGCCCTCAAGTCTCAACATAAAAGTGTGAACTTACAAATGTACACAGTTTGCCAAACTTTCATCCAAATCAAGACATCAAGGCATACCTCAAAAGGTCATAACAATCAAAACAACAAAATTGAGTAAGAAAACCCTTCCAAGTTTCAATTTTTTTCCAACAGCAATAACAATCAGACACTCAAGCACATTATTGCCAAGAGATAATCAAGAAACATATCAAAACCTCGTTTCACAATGTGATATACTTCCTCAGCAGCTACTTTGGTAGCAGCAACCTGAAAATCCCACAACCAGTAAATCAATCAGATATTCATTTCCACAATGAAATTACAACACACACACACAGTACAGAGAAAACGAAAGAAAGGGAACAAAGAAAAGACAGAAATTGGGTGAAAATTGAGACATACAGAGCCAATCTTCAAGAAGCCATCAACAGTGAGGTTGAGAAATGGGTTGCCCATATCCACAACCAAATCCACCTTGGGTGAAGAAAGGGAACCCTCAAATCTACTGCGAGGCATTTTCAGAAAAATGTTCTGGTTCTCACTCAAGTTCTTGGAAAAAAAGGAGCTTGGCTTTGCTTTATGAAGGTGAAGTATAGTCTCGGTTTCAGCTTCAGTTGAGTATTTATTTATCTATCTGTCTGTCTGTTATACACAAAATTTTGTCACTTTAGGTACAGTTATTATCACTCACTCACCTTTTCTGAATTTGTTGCTTTCTTCTGCATCTACTGACATGTGGCTTCTGTGTAGGATAAATATCTGCAACCCCAAAATATAATTAGTAACCTTATTATTAATATTATTGATTTTTCTGTGATCCTTGTTGCTGAGAGCTTTACCATCGTTCATTTTCATGGGGCGAGTAGTTCGGAGTCATTTGACTGGGTCCTTCAAGGTTTGTTTTCGGGCGGGCCCAATTTTACTATTTTCAACTTCAGGTCATAACTATTCGATGTGTTTCATATTAATCTTCTTTTAAATTCAGGCCGAGCTTGCAAGAAATTGAATTGGAAGATTACGGAAATATTATTTTAAAATGGAAGGTCGCATTTTAAAATTGTAAATGTATGAAATTGATTGAAATGTAGAGATTGGAGTATTATTTCTTTTCAAAATTTTATGGAGGTTAGTGTCCACATTATGTCCCCTTCAAGGTCTGACCCATTTTGTTTTGTTTATTTGTAGCTCAGTTTTGCTTTCATTCGAATGAATTTATGTTCAGAATCGTGAGCAACTTGTTTCAATGTCTAAAGCTACGGTTGATATTGGTTATGGGTGGATAGAAGGATAATATCAGGAAAATGTATACAGAGTGGAAATTGGTGTATAATTAGTCGGTTCGATCACATTTTAATTTTTTAATCGTATAATATATATTTGTAAAATTATATGCGAATTAAAATTGAATGTCGATAAAACGAATGAAATGAAGATAATGAATTTCACGTGATCATTTGTAATTCTTTTTTTAAACGGTTAAAATTTTTATTAATACGAGTCAAGATCACAAGGAATGATCTCAACCAAACAATTACAAAGAAAAACGTTCAAACCATACCACAAGTACTAGATTACATCAATCAAACATCTGAACCGGATTCAATCAATAAAGTTCACACATTCTTCATATCTCCACATAAAAATGCTCAACCATCAAGGAATTTTCCATATCCATCACAACTAAGAATAGTCTCAGTTGCATAATAGGAAAAAATTTCACCATCAATTCTGAACATGTCTTGTAGTGTCTATTTGCACCATCAATCCCTGATCATTTGTAATTCTATGTGAACAAAGAAGTGGGAAAGAGGGTTTATTGTAGCCTGGTTGAATCAATATGTATGGAAGACAAGATTGACATGAAAAACTCGATTGCAAAGTGATATATGAAGGAGAACCTCTATAGTTGGAGGAATATGTAGTTGAATTATGATTCATTATCCAACTACACGCTAAGAATAACACTTTGACTTAGATAGTTTTACTACCTCAATATAGGCAATAGTGTTTAGTCGATGAACGAGAAAGAATAGACAGGTAAAACAATCCAAATTCCAAAATCATCATCAAAACAAGAAAGGATGAACCCGACAGTGTTGATAATGGGGATGGTAGGGTTTTAACCTTATTCCGACTAATTTGCAAAAAAAAAAATTATACCTCGAGTCGGATGTAGTTTTACGGGGCCGTTATTTCTTTAAATTAACAAAATAGAAAAGTAAGAAAATACTGGCAGGCTGCAATCTTGGATCGCACACGAGGAAAGATATTTATGTCCAATCGTCACTTTTCACACCCTAGGTGTCTCGCCAGAGGTATCAGAGCTCAATTCCACTCCGGTAAAGGTACATGCATAGAATTTCATATCCTACGCCTTTCATATGTATTTAAACATCCAAAATTCAAATCTTGCTGTTCAATTTATTATTCTCCTCTACTCTCTATACTAGTACTCACTTTATAGAATTATTGTTGAATGTTAGCTTCAAATCTTGCTGTTCAATTATTGTTGAATGTTAGCTTCTAATATTGTTAAATGTTAGCTTCAGATTCTAAAATAAGTTGCATCATCGATAATATGTATCTGAACCAAGAAAAACAATTCTCCTTATTACATGTGCGCTGTAATCTCTGCTGCAATGTACGTTAAAGGGAATGAAATATATGTTGATGAAATTCATAATTTTTCCTCATAATACTAGCTAAAATTAAAGAGGCTTTCTTATTTCAGAATATCAAAATTACAATTTTAGTTTTGATAAAGTTTTGATAATATAAGTATTGTCGAATTCTCTATTTGTAGATGTCAGGAAGGGGGTGGAGGGGAGGTCGGGGCGGTCGGGGCTACCAAAAGTTTTGCAAGCCATTATCAGTTGAACTGTATCCGGAAATCTAAGGTTTAGTACCTGCAACATATTCCGAACCGAGTGAACAACTGGTTAATTAGGTCGATAGATTGGTCATCGAGGTTGAAGAGATACTGGAATTCATCCCCATACTTTTACGAAGATAGAAAACAGCCTTGCCAAGAAAAGGTCGAGATAGAAACGTATGCGAGCAGGGTTCTACAACCTGCAAATACTAAGCCACCTCTTTCAGACTTCATCAAGTTGGATACAGATCATGTTCCTAGTGAGTTAGCTAGAGTTGGTGAGAAGAACGGACCACGGGTTAAACGAGTGCGTTGGGGCCTGGAGTCAGACACAAGGAATTTTGATGACGAATTTAGCAAGATTGAAAAGAAATCTAAGGAAAAGGTAGACATGACGATGAAAGAAAAGCAATTGAAGGAAGAGGAGGAAGTAGAAGACGGGGAAGATGAAGACGAAGAAGATTTTGGTGACGATGATTATCAGCAGAATGAGTACTTTGACGATGATGAAGATGATTATAATGTTAAGGATGATTTTAACGATGGTTTTTATTAAGTTTTCATTAGTGGCATTCTTAATTTTTATGGAACGTAATGATACATCAGATGTTTAACTACTTGGACCAGGGCTACTACACTACCCTACAAGGTTATGATATACGTATTATATTCATCTGAAAAATTATTAATTTAAGTTTAAATTAATTTAATTATTTTTAATACTGCAAATAACTTCAAATATAACATACCCGTCTACGAGAAGCACATTTAGTTTGTTAATAACAGCATTTCTTGTTCCCAATGTTTCCTCCCTTTTAGCATTATACACTATTTTAAAGATTTTCTCAGTTTACATGAAATTGAAACTTAGCTAGTCTAAAGCCAGGTGTCTTTAAGTTTAAAATAAACAAAATTACACCTTTGTTGTATTTCGATCAGTGATATTCATATAACCATAACAAATACAAATCTACAGTAGTTTGCTTCCAAGTATCTTCAATGTCAGGTAAACCACACAAATGGAAAAAGAAACCACAATCAGTTCATGTGAATAGAACAAAAGCCATACTTCAAATCTGAATAGAACAAAAGCTGAACAATTCATACTTCATCCCGATGACCATCTGCTTTTTCAAATAGCATTACATCAACGATATCAGTTTCCACTAGCTTCACTCTGCAACCCCGGACTCTACAAAACAATCAATTGGCTCAGCGACTAATATTCAACTGGGGAGAATTTAACATAAGACGCCATAATTTACCAAATGCAAGAATCAAGACAAAAGAAACACCTTCGTTCAGACTATTCAAGTAAAGCGACAAGATGATATTCAAAGTTCTCATGGTATCATTACTTTCCATGTTTCAAATACAACATATTCCAACAAACTCGATGTAAATGCATCCCACACATTAAAATCAAGTCCACTATGAATGATAAAATTTAAAACAATTGGCAAATTCATTATGGATGAACAATGACACTTTCAGGCCTGATTGATAAAACTAATTCTCTCTCAACCCTTGATGTGGTTAAGTTGGACCATCCTTGCGTAGCTCCTCAGGTATTAAACAACCTCCACAAAAGTGAACCTTAGAAACCTTTTGTAAGTAATGGACTTATAAGCAGCATGTTATTATTATAACTTCAAGCACAAAGTATATGTACCAACTACCATATGAACTTCCAGAACTTCTCAATCCATAGCACAACAAATAAATCCCAAACTATAAGACAACTCTTTTGACTCATGCTCAAATTCTCTAATAGGTTCATGTAATAAACAACAAACTTGAAAATAATAGTATTGCAGAATAAGGTACGAACCATATTTTCAATCGTCATGATGGCGATGCTTCCTGCTCTTCTTCTCAAGCCGCTTCTTGTCTCTGCCCACTCGAGAATCGTCTGAGCCACTAAAGTCAGACTCTGAACGCGCCTTCCTGCTCCTTCGTTTGTGCCTGAGGTCAACAGATTCATCAGAAGAATTAGTATCAGAGTGCCTATGACTCCTCCTCCTGTGCTTCTCCTTCATACTCTTCCTCCTCCTTCGCTTTCGATCCTCATCATCAGATGAAGTGTCATCCCTCCTCCTTTTCTCCTTCCTCTTTCTTCTTCTTTCAGCCCCGTCATCAGAATCGCTACGCCCTCTCTTTGCACTCCTCTTCTTAGACCTCCCCCTCTTTTTCTTAACCCCACGTTCCCTATCTGAGGAACCATCGTCATCAGAATCATCACTATCTTTCCCCTTCCTACTACTCTTCCCACCCCTCAACTTCCCACTAACACCCTTTGTCCTCTTCATGATCGCCCTCTCCATCTCAGAATCATACTCGGAATCCGAACTCTCACTATCCTCCTCTTCACTACTGTCCTCACTCTCCACCGCACCCTTCCCACTCATCTTCACCCTTTCCCCCTTCAACTTCTCCAACCCAGACAAGACCGCAGCTTCAATCCCATCACCACCCTTCCCGTTCTTCTCTGCTTCATCCTTAGCACTCAAAAAATTCCTACACTGAAACGTCAAGTGACCGACTCGACCGCACTTCTTACAAGCCCCACGAGCCTCATCTACATTCGTGCTCGTAACACGAGCAAGCGCAAGCAAGCCCTGGAAGCTAGCATAGGCGTTCTCACCTTCAGGCTCGGGAACAGCGCTTTGCTGAGCAGACTTGTTATCCTTCTTCTCGTTCTTATTAGGCGCATAGGGATCGTATCCAATTGCGCTCTGCCAAATGCCGTGGGTCTGTAGGGCTGCGCTACTGTGCACCCGGTTGTTCGCCGGCATGCGAACCCTCCCAGCGGTGGCCGGCATCTTGTCAGAACACTAATCTACTCTGACAATACAAAAGGAACCAAAACTATCAGATTTTTGTTGGTAAAACCTAGGTTTCCAAATGAAGCGATGATAGGAACAAATTGAAGGAATTAAGCCGTAGATTTGATTCGGATACTATAAACGAAAGAAAATCAGATTAGATAGTGAAATTGAAACTTACACAGAGCTGAATCGAGGAAGACGATCGAGCGATAGGGCAAAATCGCAATCACAATTTGGGGAAAGTGGTTTAGAGAGAGACAAATTTGGGACTGGATTGCTTGATACGTATATATGTCAGGGCAATGTATTATTGGCGGTCTAAAATTGAATATTCAATGGAAAATAGTCTTTTGACTTTTTCTAAGCCTATTTGAATACAAACTACAGTAAAAAAATATAAATACAATCATATTATTGAAGAGATCGGAAAAAAAAATTATTATAAATTTATTTATAAATAGAGATTTTTTTTAAATCGTTTATACACAAGTTGAGACCGTAAATATAATTATAAATAACTTATTCCTTTATAGAATATTCTTACTCTTATAGAGAGTTTATACTGTATCACGATATTAGTCGAAAACGTTACATATTTAATTTTATTAATTGAACTTATTACATTTTATTCATTCAAAAGATTTTCAATTTTAACATATTTAATTTTATTAATTGGACTCATTACATTTTATTCATTCAAAAGATGTTCAATTTTAACTCTTCTTTTGTACTTTATAAAAATTATAATTTTAACTGTCAATTAATTTCAACTTTTTTGAAGAGTTTTAACTGTATTATGTAACTGAATCGGACAGTTTATCATTTGTAATTAATTCATCGTCAAATACAAACTTTGCTTACTGTAAAGATTTAATATTGAACAACTCTTCGAGAATATATTAGTAAGGTCATGAATTATTCCTAATTGATTCTAGAAAACATATCTCTCAAAAAAGCTAGCTATTATGAATTTATGATGATCTGTTGATATTGAAGTATGAATCTGAACTCACACAAATATAGTTGCATAATAATTGGGGTGTAAGGTTGAATGAGTTCATAAGAGATAAGAACAAGAGATATTTTGGATGAAGGATCCGAAAAATCAGTCTGATTATTGACGTCTCAATAGCAAATACTCTTGGTTCTTTTTCTCATTTTCGATCCCTTAATAAAAATCCACATTCCGGATTATGAAAAAGTAAATCAACATATATAATTCATTATTTTGACTATATTTAACAAGCATTTGTCCATATTAAAACTCTCAGTCTCACCATATCACATAATTAGCTTTTTAACCACGTCAAAACACAAACAGAACATATAGACCTGATCACCTAACTCGTTTTCTTTGTTTCGGTCTCTTTACTTGAACTCATTGATTGGTTTTTCAATGATTGGTTTTCCAATGACGATGGACTACGAAGTATTCGGTCTGATAGCTCTGGTATCTTTGACAATCGTATGCTTCTCATGTAGCTGCCTCTTGGCCGAACATCCAGCTCGAACCGGAGGGCCAATCATTGCGCTCACCATAGGTGGAATGGTCCCTCGAGTACCGGAAACTGCTGCTGCAGCATCAAAGATCACGATCCAAGCCCGGCAGTTTGTGAAAGAGGATGCGAGCGAACACGCAATTGGCGGATGTTCAATTTGCCTGGAAGAATACAAAGATGGTGAGCTAATGGGATCTGTTGGTGATTGCGGACACAAGTATCATGTTGAGTGCCTTAAGCCCTGGCTAGCTCACCATGATACTTGCCCCATCTGTAGATCTCATTATGTTTAACGGTACGTAGCAATTGAGTAATTAAACTCGAAATTTTGAGATATGTTTTTGTTTATTTCGGATGAGAAGATTGAAGGATAGGTTTTTGAATTTATGATATGCAACTAGTTGCAACTGTATCTGGATTTCTTGGCTCATTTATCTTGTTACTAGGTTGCAAATTTTGATGCTGAGGGATTGTTTATCGTTTGTTTCAGAAAAATATGGAGTGTGGATTAATTACCGATTGAATAAAAGAGATGTAATTTAATTTATATTAGTAGTATTTATTGCACGTATGTACTATGTAGTAGTATACTGCATTAAAAATTCTACAAAAATGTATGACTTCTTCATTAGAAATTTAGAATAGAAAGGATTGGTTCTTAAGTTTATTTAATGTAATTTCATATTATTTGCTTTACATGTAATGTGCATGGTGGCCTTGTGGGTATTTGATTAAACACATTAGAAAAGGATATTAATGTTTCTACAGATTATAATATGTACGTTTATTCGCACTTTAATTTAGATCTTAATGTAATTTCATATTATTTGCTTACATGTAATGTGCATGGTGTCATTGTGGGTATTTGATTAAACACATTAGAAAAGGATATTAATGTTTCTACAAATTTTAATATGTACATATCTTATGGACGTATGAACTCAGAATAAAATTTGTAAAATATGTATGATATATGGTTTAAAGGGACGTTGAATTATAAAGATTTTCCCAACTTTAACATTCTTAATCGATTTTGAAACTAATTTAAATTGTATATATACAATATATGCATACAATTTTCCTTAAATAGATTTTGTAAATAAACATCATAGTTATGTCAAAACAGGAAAAAAAAATGTTCATATTGAATATTGATTATGGAAAAAAAGAAAATATCCAAGGTTTAAACATTGAGGAACTATACTAATATAAGTAGAACTCGAATCAACTCATCATCCTTATATATATCACAAGCTACATAAACTGACCATACAATATCAAGATCTCCCAACTATAAGTAGTAGACTAAATTAAGCTTGTGATACACGATGATGATCATGATCATGTTCAGTTACGTTACTTTGTGCATGTTTATGCTAGTTTTCTTGGTACTACTGTGCTACCTTTACTGGATATTGAACGGGAACGTTTATCCTATATTTTTTGTGGGCTCCGTACCAACAGCTCAAACAACGCTACCCGATGTTGGCAGATCAGTAACCCAACCCCCGGTTGCAGTACCACCGGAACTACCACCACGGACGGAGTATATTACAATCCAATGCGGAGTTTTTGTGAAAGAGGAAGCAGGCGAACAGGACGTATGTTCGATTTGCCTGCAAGAGTATAATAATGGTGAGGTCAGAGGATACGTCGGAGATTGTGGTCATAAGTTTCATGTTGGCTGTCTTTCTGAATGGTTACAAGAACACGATACTTGCCCCTTGTGCAGGAATATTTTCACAGTTTAATTCATACCAGTATATTTCATGCTGATCGTTATACGTTTTCTTGTACATATAGAGTTTCAAATTTACAACATGGGCGTTTATTTTCTCTAGGGGAAATAACATAAAACGCACTGGCGCTTACCCGTATGTAATATCGCATTTATTCTTTGAATATATAGCCAATGTATAGATTTTATACTAATACAACAGCCCAAGTTACGAGTTACAATATACAAGTTTCAAATGTTTACAGAGTATGCATTCCGAATTAGGAACATACCACAAGTTTTAAACACTGATAGTCCCCATTCATCCGGAGTTGCCCATAAGCGAAGTACCACGATAACACAACTTCTGATTTGAATATATATGAGCCTGCATCAGCGTGTAATTAATTGGTTACTTCAGCCGTTGTATGAACATTCCTCATAGCCTACAAGCAAACAGCCCAGAATACTTGCATTAGCTCTCTGTGCTGAAAGTACGATTGAAGTAAAAAATCTCCAAACTATGACATGAACTGACTACTTTTAGGTTCTAGAGTATCATGTGTAACTATACGGCATTATGTCGAACTAAGTACACAAGAGGACTTACTAGGATCAGAATAGGTTATAGAGCCCGTATTTGAGAAATCACAATCAAAATCATAGCGCCCATTGGCCTGGTAATAAGCGTTCATGGCATAAGACGAATGTGACCTCAAGTCGTCGGGCTTGTAGCAAGGGCCACCATCCTGTATGGGTTTACAGTCCACACCTGAACCACATGCATAGTCAATGTTTGCCTGTAACTCAGCATCAGTTGCATCTTGTTTTGGCAAACACCAACTCTGGCCATCTCCACCAGAGGTTGGTGATGGAGCTTCAGAGGATGGACTTATTGCCTGAAAAAAAATTAGTTAAGCTAATCTTCTGCCTGTTAAAATGGTTGACGAGGAACTTTTTGAGAGAGCTCTCTTTAAAAATTGAGAAATAACTACCACAAATTAGCTCAACAAGCGGATTACAGATCTGAATCGAACTAATAATAACTTTGTTGAACTAATACAAATTACTTGTGTATATGTATGCTGAATAGAATAAATTAAACTTACTAGAAAACTATCCTTATAAATTAGACAAGATATGCAATGAGTAGGACATGAATAAAAAACATTAAACAAGAATGAAAAGCTCAAGTGAGTGTAATTGAGCTTGTCTCTAGTTGCTGAAATTGGTAAAGGTTAATGCTTTAAACTGAATAAAAGCAGTAGTTCACCTCAAAACTATAATGTATTTCTGCTACATATAAGTAGTAATCAAAGATTTTAATCGATTCGATCAATATGGTGAGTAATACTCATACGATGTGATCACAAGACGAGCATGAATTTATTGCAAAACATGCCAGAAAACACAGAGCAGATAAGGACCTCATAAATTCATAACTTGCAACAGAAAACATTTCCCCGCCAAAAAGCTCAAATCAAAATTTAAAATTTTACTTAATCTGTAAAGAAGACAAATCATAGGCTAATCAATGAAACTTATATCCAATTGAGTGCACTACATTTTGACTCACCTGTGGAATGTGTAAAAGGCCAATGTCATAAACGGGCTGAAAATCAGGTCGGAAAAGCCCGAAATTCCTTTCAGGAACACTCGGCTTCAAATCCTCATTAAACAGCCCAAAAATGTAAGTCTCGAAAGTCCTATTCGGCATCAGAGGCGTTCCAACACCAGACATCAAATGCTTCACCAAATTCCCATTATACGTAGCTGCATTTTCGACACTCACACCGAACTGACCCGGCTCCCCAACCGAAGGCCAGCCCGTTTCCGCAACCACAATGTCCACATCCCCATACCCAACCCGCATCATTGCCGAATAAACCGCATCCAGCTGCGCATCAAACATGTTCGTGTAATTAACCCCCGTCACTGGATCAAAAACGCCATCATTTGGGAGAAACAGAGCGTAATTCAGTGTCTCCGGACTAAACCCGAAGTAAGGATAGGGACAAATCATGAACGGGGAACCCGTTCGCCGGTGAAATTCCAGAATGGGACCGAATATGGCCTTATCGTAGACCCGCCTGAACCGACCCGAACTCGGCGGTTCCGAAATTGAGAGAATCCCCAAGGAATGAGGAGTGGAGACTTGGATTTCGGTTAGGTTTAGGGTTTGAATAGAGGAGTGAATCGATGACATTGCACGGAGTAGATTAGCGACGAGCGTTTTGTCTCCGGTGGCGAGGACTTCATTTCCGACGGCGATGCGGCGGATTTTGGTGGCGGGGTAGAATGGGAGGAGATTGGCGGTTAGCCAGGCGAGGGAATTGGAGGGGTTAGTGAGGGAGAGAAGGTTGGAATTGGGGATAGTGATGGTGAGGGAGAGGTTGGTGTTGGAGAAGGATTGGAGGATTTGTGGATTGGAGTCGAAGATTTTGATGTTGGAAATGGTAGTTTGGGTGAGGAGGAAGGAGGCGACGGCGGTGGGTGGAGGGAGGTTGTCGGCGACTGCGCCGTAGTTGATTCCGATTGGGGAAGATGCGGAGTGGTGGGAAGTTATGAGGAGGAGGAGGAGGCATAATGTGGTTGTTGCCATTGTTGTTTTAGTGGTAGGTGCTCTGTTTTCTGCTGTATTGTGTTGTAAATATTAAGCGAATACGCGTGAGAAATCGAAAGGAGGGAGGAAAAGGAAGGTGGTGTGAGGTTTATGGTGGTGCATTTGTAGAAGGGGAGTCATTAGAATTTACAGCTAATGGCGTTACTTTTGAAACTTTGGTGATTGTGGGAAAATTATTTAGAGGGAATGGAACGAGGCGTGCAGGGAAAGAGCAGAGCAACCGAGAAACGGAAATGCATGGAGCAGTGGGGGTGGCGGATCACACTTGGCCTTTCAAAACATTGAAGTTCGAAAACAAATACTCTCGGTCCGTTTTTCCATTTAACATATTTATATAATATCGTTCAACTTTAAATTTAATTTAGTCACATTAATATTATATGATGTTAACTAAGCAGATCGTGATTGGTTTAAAGCACAATCCAAAAAAAAAACAAAATCTTTTATGTTCCAGTTTCAGTGTAAAATTATTCAACTAAATCAAATATGTAGGCTGCTCAGTTTAAACAAACCGCCTGTAATTTATTCTGTTTCACATGGCTAAAGCATGGATATAGAAAAAATCCACTTGAGATTTTATTGTTACCTGGTAGTTCGAGAATCCAGCAGCCTGGAATTCCATAAATAGTCTCTGCAGATCAAACCAATTGACTCATCGAATATTCAAACTAATTTACTATTCGATCGGCACTATTCGATTATTACTTTTGTTGGATTTGAATATCTTATCGACATATTATAAATTGAGTCTGCCCACTGAGTCCTGCACCACTCCAAACAATGCATTCACTATGTAACAAACGAATAAGAGCAGATTGTGTGCTCAATCTGCCCGAAGATATATTGGTGAAGATTTTATCACATCTTGCCTCCGTTTCACCATCTTCATGACCAACGTAATTGCAAGGTACGTAAAAATTCATGTTATGTTATTATTCATTATCTTATTGACAACGAAGTACAGTTCAGTTTGTAAAACATTCACCTCCAATCAATAGGTTGGGGGTTCGAGTCATGTTTTAACTATTTTTAAAAAAAATTCATTATCTTATTAAGTATTCGATGCTAACCTGTAAATTTATTGTGATGCAGCTGCCCAACGATGAAGAGGATTGGAGAAGAGAATTACGTTCTGAGAAAATTGGAGATGTGTGCCCAAATTCAAATTGTACTATAGAAATGAAGTCAATTGTTTTGAGGTAAAATATATTTAGTTTACATGTTTATTTAAATCCAATTTAATCTTAACAACCACCGTGTTATATATCAACAGATTTAGGCTCAAAGTGATAGCATCCAGGTCGAATTCCGAAGAAGATATCACCGTTGTTCTGTTTGAGGATATTGTTGCCAACTTAATTGAAGTCCGCTGCCATAGTTTTAGCTTCACTTATTGAGGTTTGTATTATAATTATGAGCCCATCCGACCTGATTAAGTTTCTTATTAGATTTTAAAGGAGACAGTTTCTCATATCCGTTTGTTATGCGATGTCAATCAACAAAAGTCAAGGTCAATCATTAGCTAACGTGGGTCTCTTCCTTTCAAAGCTTGTTTTATGTCATGGACAATGATATGTTGCATTTTCAAGGGTCACATACAGAAAAGGCTTGAAGGTTTTAGTTTTGGATGAAGATGACAATCCAACCAATACAACTACAAATGTTGTCTACAAAGAAATATTTAGAAACTTATAAGGTACTTAATTCTTTATCCATTATAACTGAGTAGTTTGCATCCCTAAAGATAATTACCTAAAGGTGTACTTAAGGAAGTGTATACTAATTTTTTACACTACTCCCCCATAAGTTTAACAAAGTACCCTCCTCTTAGAAAGATATATCCCTGAGCTAAGGGTGACACAATTTATTAGGTATGCTAATTAGACATGTATTCTTCAAAAGTAAATTGGAAGGATAATAATCATACATAGTACCTTCATAACCAACCTTTACCCGGCAAGGAATTTTCTGACCACCAATCACTCGTTT
>JAYMSP010004018.1:0-17665 GCA_036897095.1 Plantago elongata
GATTGGATAACGGATGGACTATTTTTCCATCCGTTTGACCGGATATCCGGTCAAACGGATACGGATTGATCCGTATCCGTCCGTTGCGCAGCCCTAACTTCACGTTTTCCTCTTCTCCTTCCAGGCTTGAAGACGACTGCTCCCTCATTCAGCTTCTTCTCGTTCAATCCTCCACCACCATCGCCGTCGTTCATCACCAGCACCGTCACCACCACCATACCTTCTGCCTTGGACCTCCAGTTGCCACCACTAATCTCCACCAATCGATTTGTCCATATCCATCACTCCGACCTACCTCCCAATTCGTCCTCTTCTTCTTTTCAGCTCTTCATTCTGCCTCCCTCATCATTGTCGAATCCTACCTCTACTCTGCCTCCCTCAGTCAACCCCTCCAGTCAACCACCAAATACGGCCTCACACCGACCCGGTCTGACCGGTCCGGATTTTAATGAACTGTGCGAAAATGGGCAGTTTCTGGTTCAACCAGTCCGGTCAAACCCAAAACCATTCCTTCATCCTCCCTTGAATATTCATAATTTGGTCAATGGGTTGGGTTAAACACATCCATTGCCAATCCTACTTCAGAGCATAGGTGGAGGGGTATAGTTAGTGTACAAAATGACATTTGTGTGGTACATCCTTTTTGTGACCATCAACTCATTAACTTTCTTGCCAGTTGTTCTTCGCGAGCATAGGGTATATGGCGTTGTCAAATTGTGGTCAGAAGTGTTGTGAATAGAGTGTTGATGATTGACGGTTTCGGGTGTGGACACCTTACCACAAAGGAACATCATCTCTAGTCATGTTTTATGTGTTTGGGGTAGCTCCTTTGTGGTCTTGATTTTCAGTTTCTGTCACGATCTTTCAGGCCAGACTTTGGTCTAGATGTTGGTCACGAAGGAGACAACTAGATTTCATATTTAAGGTGTATTGAGTATAGGTGTAATGTTTGGCTAAGACAACTGCTGCACTCTTTAGGAGTTGACATTTTCTTTAAAGTTGAGGGTGGTTTTGTTTCAATGGTGTTATAGTCGAAGGAGTCTTGGTAGTGAGAGTCTGGGAATTATTCTATTGGTGAAACAATTTGGTAAACTGAATTTGGTATGGGCGATCAACACGTGAAGGAGGATTTATCCAGCATTTAAGGATTTTCCGTGAATGTTATTATTGTCGTAAACTTTTTACGAACGTACTTGTAAACGGCTCAAGTTGTATTAAAAATTTATGTTCAAAAAATGAAAAGAGGTTGTAATTACAGAATAAAAATGTCAACCTCCTGTAGTGTTTGTGTAATTGGCTTGCTTGTGAAATAAGAAAATATAGAAAATTGATTGTTGGATACTTACTCCGTCCCGTGAAATAAAATAAAAAATTTTCGACGTTGTTTTTAGTGTAATTAATTATTTATTATTATAATATGAATATCAAATTAGTCAGTTAATTGAAGTACTTTTTGAGTATAATATGAATATTAAATTAATTAGTGGAGGTACTTTTTTTATTATTTTTGAACGTGTCTAGTTTCGCCGGACGCCCATACAAAGAATACGTGTCTTATTTCACGAGACATGGGAAGTATAAGACTGCACACTACGGTGCAGCCGTTAGAATTGTTCGCGGGCAAGAACCAATTTCTCTCCGTACTATGGTGTGGCTTGATCATTGAGGTAACTCAATCGGTTGCTCTGCAACGGAACTGATTGTGTTCCTCTTTTTTGTTGGCCTCAAATGGGGTCAAACTCCTTTTTTTTCTTTTTTCTTATTTATTTAATTATTTAAAAAATATAAAAATTATACATACATTTATATTTTTTCAAGATCTACAAAACGAGACCAGTGAAGATATATTTTCTCATACATCAAATTGCACTCTTTGTTTGTATAAGTTCGTATTTTGTACTATTTCACTATTCTACTCGTATTTTCAATTGAAAAACGTTTATTTTCGCTCTAAATTTTCAAATTCGTATTAATATAACTATAAACAAAAATATAAAAGAAAAAAATACCCACAACCATCATCACATTAAAAATAATTAGTCGCGAAACGCGGTTACGGAATAACCAAAATTCCACGACCAATTTAAAAAGCCATCACGGTGGATGATCTAATCATACTTGCACACTAAAATCTAGCAAGTGTATATAATAAAAGGTTAAAAGTTTAATATTATTGAACTTTATAAATTTTGACACATTTATAGTCAAACTTTAATTTATTTATTTTTTGAAGAAAGTTAAAGTTTATATAGAACTGCAAAATGATAGTACCCAAGTACATATCACAAAGGTAACAAGAATGTAGAAATAAATCTACACAATGCAAACTGGCTTTCTAAACAACTCAATCTAATCTAGGACTATGTCAAGTTGATAAAGAACCATAATCTGTATCACAAAAATAATAGCACTCCAGCTAATGCTAAACCATGGCTAAGACTCCAAGCACAATGCCTGTGATCCAAATCCATCAGCAACTGCAGATCTCACAAATCCCACCAAGGTTCCAGACTAGGTCTGTGACCTTACTTCACAGATAAGGAGGCAGTAGGTACAAACTAAGGGGCCAACTCTTTGCATCTTCTTGCAAGCTCTATAACTTTGGAGGGAGAAAGATGGAGTTCTTAGAGTCCAAATTTTTTTACCAGACCACAGAGTCACCCTTAATGTTTCAACTCCAAACACAAGTAGATCTGTCTGTACACAGAAAACACAAGCAAAAAACAAGCATTTTATATGTAGAACACACTAAACTCAGCACTAGATATCACAATCTATGCAACCTATCAATAATATGTCTAAAATGCCTATTACTTCTATTGCCTTTGTATTCTGTGAATCTGAGAATAAGAGCCTTACTAAGCAAATGACAAGCCTGTACAGTATCCACCTGCTCATGTCTGAACACACATGCATTTCTAAGACTCCATATTTTATCAAGTGTAGCACAAAAAATGACTGTCCTAATAGAAAACAAAGAACTGGATTTCCTGCTAGCTCTATGAAACAGCTGCACATATTCATCAAAAGTACAGGGCACATGATACATATTCATAGTATGAAACATAACCTTGAGGATAGGCAATACAATAGGGCAAGAACCAAACAAATGATCCCTAGTTTCTATAGCATTATCACATAATCCACATTTATCATTATCTACAATATCCCAAGCAAACAGTCTAGCTTTAGTAGCCACTCTATTCATACATATTAATCATGAACAAAAGGATATCCTAGGTGGTGAGATTGGATTCCACACCACCTTATCCCACATGACAACAAGACTAGCATCAGGTGCCCAGAAAATATCATACAATATATGAACTCTTTGTTTTGAAGGCACTGTACTCAATTGGTATATACCAGCTGCAGAGAGTTGGTGAATAAGAAAATTCCTCAAATGAAAAATATTTTTCATCCAAGCACTATAGGATTGCTTCACACTCAACTCCCAAATACTGCATCCTTTCAAGACATAAGCATGAACCCATTGATGCCAAATGGAATTTACCCCTGTTTTCATTAGTTCAAACAAATAATTATATTGAACACTTTTATTCCAGGATAGAACTTTTATACCCAAACTGCCTTGACACTTAGGCTGACAAAGCTTATTCCATGTCACAGTACTTTTCCTGCCAGTATCTGCACCACTCCACAAATATTCTCTACAAAGCATCTGCAATTTTCTATAAACACCGGCAGGAAACACAAATATAGATGCCCAAAATCTCTCAATACCATAGAGAACAGACTGAACAAGTACTAACCTACCAACATAACTCAAACACCCTGCAGTATAGGATTGAATTTTACTCAACATTTTCTTAATCAAAGGATCATAATCAGCATTTTTAAGTTTTTTAGGACTAAGAGGCAAACCCAAATACCTAATGGGGAACTGGCCTTCAGGAAACACCCCAGTATAGGTAAAAGACTTGCTTTCTCATCTTCATTCACACCCCCTAGAAAAAAGAAACTTTTCTCACTGTTAACCTGCAGTCCAGACACATTAGAAAATTCTTGCAACTTAGCCCCAATAACCTGCAAAGAAGAAACATCAGCTCTACAAAATATCATCAAATCATCTGCACACCCAAACTGAATAAATTCCAGTTTCTTGCATTTTGGATGAAAACTAAAACCAGGAGTACCAATACAAGTCTTAAGCAACCTAGTGAGATAATCCATGCACAATACAAACAAATAAGGACTCAAAGGACATCCCTGCCTAAGACCTTGCCTACCTTCCATTAAACCTTCTAAAGAACCATTCATTTTAAAAGAGAATCTAGCAGAGGAAACACAAACCATCACTCTATCAACAAATCAATTATCAAACCCATAAACAACAAGCACATCTTTAAGAAACTGCCAACTAATAGTGTCATATGCCTTTTGGAGATCAATCTTCAGAAGACATCTAGGAGACACATTTTTTACGGAATACCCTTTTATCAATTCTTGACTCAGCAATATATTGTGTTGCATAAGCCTGCCAGACACAAAAGCACTTTGGTTAGTCATCACCATATGTGGCATCATGTCCTGAATCCTTTGAGCTAGAACCTTAGTAATCACTTTATACATAGTATTAGGTCTAAAATCTTCAATGAACATGGGATTCTGGACCTTTGGTATAAGAGTAATAGAGGTATTATTAACTTGTCTTAAAATTTTGCCATTTGAGAAAAATTCATCCACAGCTGCATAAAAAGATTACCCAAGATAGGCCAAGTACTTTTTATAAAAATAGGGGTTAAAACCATCAGGTCCAGGGGCCTTGTTGTTCCCCATTAAGAAAACAGCTTGTTTCAACTCAGCTTTGGTTAATCTCTTAGTAAGTGTTAGATTCATCTCACCAGGCGTTTGATGGTTTTCATTGATAAGAGTTCTATCTAGTGGCACAATAGCCTTCTCAGTCCCAAAGAGTCCAGTATAGTAGTGCACAGTGTGTTCCACAATATCAGCATGGGAAGTGATCCTATTACCTGCAGAATCCAATAACACAAAAATCTTGTTAGTTTTCTTCCTTTGAGCTAATAAAACATGAAAATAACCCGAATTAGAATCTCCATCAGAGTTCCATTTGAATTTTGCCCTTTGTTTCAAAAGAGAAAGCTGTTTATTATTGAGCTCAATACATCTAGCAAGAACCACTTTAGCTTCCTGTTGCAAATTCTAATTTAGTGGTTGAACTTGAACTTTCTGTTGTACATCATCCAACTCATGCTTAATAGCAGTCACCTGTTTCTCCATATTTTTATAAACATCACCATTAAGCTTTTTCAGCTTGTATTTCAAATCCTTTAAACATGAAACCAGTCTGAACATAGCATAACCAGTCACAAGAATAAGCATACTATCCTGAACCATGGAAAGGAAATCAGGGTCATCAGCTCACAAATTCTTAAACTTGAAAGAAGGAGAATGACATCCTATATGCTGAAAAACTCTCAAAAGTATGGGAGAATGATCTGAAATGCCCTTAGGCATAAAGTCCACAGTAGTTCCCAAAAAAGTAGTCTCCCGAAGAGTATTACAGATGGCTTTATCCAACTTGCAAAAATGTATGGCCATTATCCCAAGTAAACTGAGCACCAACATACTTATGATCATGGAGCTCAATAGTAGCAAAAAGTTGTTGTAGCTCTTGAGTCAAACAACCAGGACTACCAGTGGTAGACATCTTCTCTGAACTGCCAAGCACTATATTAAAATCCACAAGGACCATCCAAGGTAGCCCCATTGAAGAAGATATACCCACCAAATTCTTCCACAAATGTTTTCCTTTATCAACACTGTTATGAGCATAAACAAATGTAACACACCCTTTGCCCTTCCTATTAGTAGTCTCAAAATCACAACGAATTAATTGATATGAAGCCTGCAGAACACTAACCTTCAGAAAAGCATGTTTCCTATACACAAAAATCCTACAATTGTTATCAAAATTACAGTTGTTAACAGTAGTCCACTCCTGAGTATCCCAAGAAGTAATCAATCCTGTCATCTTATTATCCCGGACTCTAGTTTCAATAATAGCACCAAAATGATTCCTATGTATAGAAATAGCATTTCTCAATTCTTTTCTCTTAAGAGGATCATTATACCCTCTCATATTCCATGCCATAATATTTAAATCATCCATGGGAATCAGGTAAAGAACTAAACCTATTCCCTGGACCTCCCTGTCCATTTCCCCTCCTACCTCTGAGTATATATTGTGATTGTACAGAAGAAACATGCTGCTTATTTCTCCTTTTTACTTAGTACTCCATGAAGGATCATTATCCAACACTGCATTATCTAAAACTGAATCATGATCTCTATTACTATCCTCAAAACATCCAAACTGCAACGGATTATCAACAAAATCTGCAGGACATCCAGGATGATTCCCCATGAAAGAAAAATTCATTATCCCCTGATGCAGTTGATTTGCATAATATTTAAATCATCCGGGATAGGTCAAATTATAATTTTGATACATATGTTTCTAAACCTTTAAATGGCTTTGCACGTATATGTTTTTGGTGGATTAACTATTACGTTAAACCATGCACTCAACTGCATCCATAAAAAAGAAAAGATCTTAACTTCTTTTCTTGTTCTTCTTCTTCCTTCCTGCATTTTCTTCGTTTGTCTACGAAAATCTTAAAAACAATAGTGATTTGGGACTTATCCTCAATCTCATGTAATCAATGGAGGAGCAAAGTTATGGAGTTTACCTATTCATGCACAGAATGAAGTATACAAAAATTCTTTATACAGATTGAACCATTTCCTCATCATCATATCACAAAATATGGACCTAATTGAATTGACCGATCAAGAACAAAAACTTGTAAATGAAACATAGTTCCTTCAAATTATTTAAACTCTAAGTCAGTATAATGTCCGAACTCCATCGACTTTAATTTACACAAAAATTCAATCTTTATCCATATTAAAGCCACACTTCAACATGAATTTCCAGTTAAAGTTCACCCTCACGCTCATAGCTTCCAACCCATTATTTGATCAACTCAAGTTAGCAATTAGGATCGACAAATTAGCAAGTTCAGAGAAATAGGGTGAGAATTTTGAGAGGTTGAAGATAATTTAATCTAATATTATACTTATGTGTTTTAATGGTAACTGAGAAGTAGGGGAAAAAACAGAATATATAGCTCCTGGTGTGATGTAATAGTCTTAAAATCCACCATAAACATATACGTGTGTAAAGTTATTTAAAAATTCAAAAAGAAATATATAAAATTAATATTTAACCATATAAGTAAAAATTTATAAAGTTTAATAATCTTATAGGCCGTTTGTTATACGATTATAATCGGTTTATTTGGCTCGATGATCAGTGATTTGGCCTAAAATATACTTCAAATACCCATTTCAATTACATTTCAAATACAATTTCACCAAAATCCATCCAAATGTACATTCAAATTCTATACCGTTTTAATAAAATGAGCAAAACTGATTAATAACCAGTCTAAATCTAGTCCATTATTTCCATCATCATCACCATCACAACCATTTGTTGTTGACGAATCGATCTCCTCGGAATCCGCAGCAAAATTTCTGTATCCATACTCCACCACCACCAATTCTCCCTTGTTTCTTCCCTATCCTATATATTCTCTCCCCATTTTATCCATTTCCATCAACACCTAATTTTTCCCCAATTTCACTTTGGCTTGCTTCACACACCACCGTTAGGTCATTTCTTCCATTCAACTCCGATCGAATGGCCGCCGCTTATGCTGCGGCTTGTCGGCGCCGTGCGCTGCAGATAGGAACTTCTTTTTCCTACCGGAACCGTTATCTTGCCGCCAGACCTATTTCCGAGCTCGCTCATTCCGGCGGTGGTGGTGGTGCAAATCGCCTCATTCTCTTCGATACTTTAGCCCTCGTAATGTCGATTTCACTTTGCTTTTAAGTTTTAATTGGATAGCTCTTCTTGTTGGAATCGGATCCGAGTTTGTTTGAATTGATTGTTGATTTTTTTTTTGTATGAGTTGATAGGTCAGGAGATTGGAGTCGCAAGGTGTTCCGTCCAAGCAAGCGGAGGCTATCACCGCGGCGATGACGGAAGTGTTGAATGACTGCTTTGGGAGGATTTCTAATTCATTTGTTTCGAAACCTGAGATGGACAGGGTAAAGAATGTTATCCTTTCGTTTCTTTTCATTCATTTTTGCTACTGCATTGTTGATGTTGATAGAGGGTTTGTGTTTTTTTTATGTAGAATGAGATGACTCAGGAAAATAATTTATCCAAATTCAAAACCGAAGTTAAGAGCTCCCAGGTATTCATTTCTTTGATTTCGTGATTTTTTATATTTCCTTTGGTGAATCTGTTTTATGTAGCTCTTTAAGCCTTTGTTCTTGCTATAATTGCTAGGTTGTGGTGTTAGTATTTGGGATATTTTAGAGATGCGTTTAGTTCCGTTCCCCTCCCCACTGCTCAAGTACAATTTATTATAAGCAAATCATTGAGTATACATTTTTTTTATTTGAGGTGATTTCTCTCCTACAAGATCTGAGCGTTAACATGCTTGGCTTGATGTTGCCATTAGTTTACTGTATTTATTGGTTGAAAGAGTTTTTGTTCACATGATGCGGTAGTAGTTTTTTTTTTTTTTTTTGTTATTATAAGTTAGAAACAGTGAATGCATGACATGCTGTATGGATCACACAAGAGTTATTCCAGTACATAAATGGGAGCTTTCTGAGTGGTTTAGATTTGGCTGGAAGCTGTTTATTCTTGGCTTACTATGTATAGAAGTTGTTTCGGCATCATGACATGTATTTGAAGTTACTTGGTGTACACAAATTCGTCAATTCAATCCCTCAATAGGCATGTATCTGTTTTGAAGTTCATTAATTTTATCTATTCAATCCCTTAATAGTATTGTACTTGTTGCGAAAGCTGAAGCTAACGGCATCAACATCCATATTTAGGGATATCCCTTATATCACGATATGCATTCTAATATTAAGAGAATTAATTATCTTGAATACTAGAATGGGTCTGCGGCCTGTAGACATTAAGCTATACTAGAGTTTTATGTCTTTTAAAAACGAAAAGCATGCCACTCACCAATCAAATATACGATACTAGAGATATATATCTTTTAGAAATGATAATCAACTCCTTTCTATCAAAGATAAGTGACGTGATATTGTTTTGAAACTGAAGTCATGAATATCCTTATTTAAGAATATGCCTTTTGTTAGGATATGCATTCTCATCCCAAGTGATTCAATTATCTTTAATATTAATATATTATTATGGGTGTGTCCTGTACATCTTAAACTATACAGGAGTTTTCTTTCTCTTAGAAACAAAAATCATGGGGTCCTCTCCATCAAGGCTATGTGATCTCTGTTTGAAGATTTTGGTGTGAAGCAACTTGTGTTATAGCTACGAGTCTGTCCTAATTCTCGAGGATTGTGAATGTAGGATCACCATTTTTCGTTGTTGCAACACGAGACAGAAAAATTGAAAAGTGATATAGAGAAGATGCGTAGTGAGTTGAGGTACGTTCCTACATAAGCTACGTAGGGTATGTTTGGTATTTTTATTGTTATAGCTTAAGTTGATCAGCAAATATTGGGTTTGTTCAGGTATGAACTTGATAAAGTCACAGCTGGGCAACGATTGGATCTTAATCTTGAAAGAGGGTAAGGTTCTATTTTATAAAGCAACATCTATAAGTAAGATATGGAGGGCAATTTTAGCATATTTGTCACAATCCCATGAGGTTTGAAGTGTCACCAATCCCTTAAATCTTCGAAGTATGACACTTTTCTGTTCTCTGTGCAAATTGATATGCTACTATTGTATTTCTTCATAATTTTTCTAACACCCTATATAGGAGAACTCGGGATGAGCTCACAAATCAAAGTCAAGAAACCACTAACCTGACAAACAAACTTGATAGAGTGAGTAAAATATCGTTTTACTAGTTACCTAGTGCGTTTTTGGATTCGCTGTTTCATTTAAACACTCTGTTGTACAATGTCAGGAAATTCACGCTTTACGAGCTCATCTAGAAGCAGCCAAGTATGATGTGATTAAGTACTGCATTGGTACCCTTGCTTCCGTCTCGGCTGTAGGTTTAGCTGTAATCCGCATACTGATGTGAGGCTTCCATGGATACTTGATTTTTATTTTTACGAGAGGATTCTAGACTAATTTTTATGTTTAAAATCCTTAGCCACTGACAAGAGGAAGACCAAGAAAGAAAATTAGTTCAATTCATAAACAGTCTGTATGATCTAAAAGCTGTATTGATATTATCAATTTAGAGTTTGATGAAAAAGTTGTATTGATATTCACATTTTAGAGTTTGTAATAACTTTGGTTTGTAGAATCCTGTATCATTATATTTTGGCTCCATGTTGCTCCTGTATCATTATAATGTCTTAGCGGCGAAACTCTATTGGCATAATTGGCATAAGATTAAGAGATTAAGTATATAATAATGGGGAAGATTTTTCTTATTTATAGAAAAATTTGATTTTTTATAATAAAGAACCGGTCAGGAACATCGAACGTTACAAACCGATCAGTAATTTTTATATAAATATCCAAAATAAATATAATATATTACAAGATTCATATTAATCAAGCTTCTTTCTTGCTCTAAAAAAATTTAGTGAGATAATAATTCATATTCTCTCTACTTTACGGCAATGCTTGTCTTCATCCATGTCGATGTATCTCGTTGGTGACGAAGCTCCAAAATTCGAGATTGGACTTGGATTTGCTCAATTTTTTCTTCAATATGAAAATTAGGGAGGAGTATGGCTGTTATACCTCTTTCCTTTTGGCAATCGACAACCATCGAATTGTTTGGTCCTTGTTTAGAAGGTAAGGTTGTTATTGTTGTTGTTGATGAGCTTCAGTTTGGCCGTCGATAATGGTTATTAGACGGTGGCGAGGGAATTCAGACCTCATTGAAGTTACAAGATCCATTAATTTGTTCCGCATTTAATTGATTCTCTGTTAGGTAGAAAGTAAAACAAGTAGAGTAAATAGAAACAAAGAGGCCATATAATTCTCCATGATTAGTCCTCTTTTTCGTGCACAATTTTCATATTAGCTTTAGTGATTGCTGATATTTAGGCTAATGAGATTTTCTGCAATTGCATATTTTATAAGGTTTTATGTTTTCTTAAGATACATCATTATGATATTAATAGATGATGCTATAATTTTAAGTATTACGAGATTATAATATTTTTATATTTGAAATTAAATCTGAAATATGTACAGAAAAAATCGAATCGTTTTGTGTTTTATTAAGATTTTAACAGCGTTGTTACAGTTTTAAGCATCATGGTTACATTTTTAGTTTGTGTTGAATGTTTATGTATATAATGCTTTTAACATGAGATTTTTTATGGCCAGGCAGGCTTTTGCACTGCTTGACAACATGTAATAATAAAAAGAATTAATATATTTATTCCGTTAAATTTTAAAATATTAAAGTAAAAATTTGATAATTCTTAAAAAAATATTATTTTAATTTTAAAAATACTTTAAAGTCAAAATTGATTTTTTTAATTACTATTTATGTTTTTCTAATTTAAACATTTATAATGTGGAAGGGCGATGGGGTGTCGCCAAGGCGATAAGTCGATCGTCCTGTCGCCATAGAAAAATACAAATAGGAATAAATTTTTTTTTTAAATTTACCTTTTAAAATATTTTTAAAAATAAAATAATATTTTTTTCGAATTACCTATTTTTTTATATTAGTATTTTAAAATTTAACGGAATAAATATGTCAATTTTTTATTTACTGCCTGTTGTCAGCTAGGACGAAAGCCTATCTAACTGTAAAAAAGCTATTTTAACATATATATTATAGTTTTAAAATCTGTCGTTGTAATTTTAAGCAACAACGTTTGTGCTTTTAGCTTTTAATGAAATATATGAGACTGTTATGAATCAAAGCATTGATGTCATTTGTTTATTTTTTTAGCTTATGTCACATGTTTCTATTTTGTTAAAATTTTAAGAGGCATCGTTATAATTTTAAGATGCCATGTTATTGTTTTAATTTTTAAAACTTCAATGTTACTGTTATTTTGCTTGTGTTAGATATTTTTGCCTCTTATTATTTTTAGCGCTTATGTTATAGTTTTAAGATCTATTGTTTTAGTTTCAAGCGTCAACACTAGTTTTTTCAGCTTTTGATGAAATATTTATATTTTATTGTTTGTGATTGTTATAGAGTTTAAGAGGCATTGTTCTAGTCTTACAAAGCACTGTAATGGTTTTAAGCATCAATGTTACTGTTGTTAGCTTGTGTTGCATTTTCTTGTTTTGTTATAGTTTTAAAAGATATTGTTATAATTTTAAAAGACGTTGATATGGTTTTAAGCATCAATTATATTGTTTTTTTTGCTTGTTTTGCATGTTAACCAATGTGATAGTTTTAATGAGAGTTGTTATGCTTTTAATCTAGTTGTTGATGTTTTAAGCAGATGATTACGATGACACTGAGTTTGATGATAAGTCTGTTAAAATGTGTCGTTGCAATATTGAAGGAACAAGCAACAAAGAGGTGGGAAGTCGAATTTCACCATCAAATTTAAGGGGAAAATGCATCGGTTTGCATATGTAAAAAGGAAACCGAATGAATGTTTATTGTCATTTTTTTACATGAGAAAATAGATATTTTAAACCATTTTGAATGGTTGTATGCTTAAAAATTGGAATGAAGAATGTATTAAGTATTTTATTTTAATTTTTTTTTATTAATGTTTTAATGGCATTTTTTAAACTTTTAAACTTATTTAGGATAGTTTAACTATATTAGACTGTCAATTAAAATCATAAAAAACCATCTTAAAACCTATAATGTATCTCCTTAAATCCACCACACCTCTTTTAAAATTAGACAAAAGAAGGTTAAAATATTATTGAAACATACAATACTGACCCATTAAAACCATCTCACCGTCTCTTAAAATATCAATAAAATACGTTAAAGCTCTAACTAAAACTCTCAATGCTAACAAATTAAGTTTCAGCGGTTTCTTAAGAAACTCGGCTGGTCAGACCGCTAAAGCTCAATAACCGTGGAAAACCAGAAAAAACCTTGATTTTCCTATTTTGTAGGAAAATCTTACATTTTCCAAGACTTTGACTAAGATTAACTAATAGTAATTAAACACATGGTACATTTTATGAAAAGTATGATAATTTTCAGAAAATTATAAAAATAGTGTAATTAAGTTGTAAAAATTCCTAATATTATTTTACAATACGAACTTTCAATTTCAAACTTTAAAAACAATAATTCAAACATAAACGTATTATATAAATGCTATGATGGTCGTTGAATAAGTTTCATTTTTTCTTTTGTTTTATAAAAATTGATTGGAATCCGAAAAAATATTTTCCCGATTCTTTTGTTTTACACACACACATTATTACTGGAAAGCATATTTACATTTATCTATCGCTTAAAGTCTTTCGCTCTCTGAATCTAAGTATCAGAAACCCTGGGGGTTTCTGAGAAAGACTGTTTATCGACGAAAGTTTGAAAAGACTATTCACCCCCCCTCTAGTCTTTTCCTTTCCCGTTTTCTGGACCAACAAGTGGTATTAGAGCGGGAGGTTTACCAGCCTTCTGCACTGAACCTCGATCCTCCAGATAGGTAGAGTTTTTATCGCTTTAATTACGAGGACGTTTTAATTGTGTGTTAAGTGTGTAGGTATGTCTCTGAGTGATGCTCCGGTTCTTAAACATGAGAATTATGAGAAATGGAAGAACAACATGATGCTATATCTTGAAGCTATCAGTGATGAGATGATTTATATCATCAAGGAAGGGCCAATCAGAATCAGACAACTCAAGCACATGATTGAAGTATCTGACGGTCGCAGAAACACTGACGCTGAAGTTAGTGGCACTTCTACTAGTGGACAGGTTGAGTACGAAGACAAACCTCGTGAACTCTGGACATCGGAAGATGTCAAGAGACACAGGTTGGATGGTCAAGCTCGTAATATCATCATTTGATAGACACCTGAGCACATACAGTGCAAACTGTGGTGTGCAAAGACGAGGAGAGTAACCTGGCAATTGATGGTAAATATATGTGCTGGTACTGAGAAAACCAAGGAAACAAGTTCGAAGTATTGAAGTTAAAATTCCAAAACTTCAAACAGGGTCCCTCTAAAACTTTGGAAGAACTTGATTTTCGGTTTACTACTCTCATGAGTGATATGGCTGCACTTGGAGATAGTGTTTGGTACTCAAATTCTGAGAAAGTGAAAACCATTATCAGAAGTTTGAACCAAAATTGGGAGCATACGCAATATTTCTATTTCACTCAAGGAATGCCCCAAATCACTCCAGTGGAACTCTTTTCGCATTTAGCCACTGTAAATTATGAGACAACCCAACGTGCTTTGGCTGTAGCTGAAAAGTTGCAGAGTGTTGCTCTGGTTACCCAAGGTACTTTTGAAAAGAAGGATACCAAGGTAGTGTCTGAAGAAAATGTTCTTGCAGTGAGACATTTGAAGAAATATGTCACTCAAGAAATAGAAAGGAGAAAAGCAAAAGAGAAGCTGAATAAGCATCTCGGTGCAAATTATCATCAGTACAAGAATATTCAAATGAACAACTCTCTGAACAACCCTGCTCAGAAAGTTGTTAGTACTGAAGTTGTTGAAGTTGGGAATGATATCTGCTTCTATTGTCAGAAACCCCGGTCACTTCAAATGTGATTCTCCTGCTTTTAACAAGCTTAAGACGAGTGACAAAAAGGAGAGAAGAACATTCAAGAGAACTCAGAGGGCATTGCTCATTGAAGAGAGAAAGAATATCTAAATACAAGTTGATGCTCTGGATGTTGAGTCAGATTCAGAAAGTGAAGATTCAAAATACTCAACATTGTCATCACCAGAATTGTGCGGGATACTCATGATGTTATTGATTTTAGCCTGAAGAAGAACGACTTGTGTGGAGTTGCTGAGATAGTAGGTCTAGACATCTCCAACATTGAAGAATGTCTTATGACTCATGAGGTAACTAACACATCACAATTCTTATATTATGAAAGTGATGATGGTGGCATTGGAGATTTTGAGTTGGTCAAGAGTGAACTTGATCGATATGAGAAAGAACTTTTGGCTTTCGGATCAAAAACCAAAATTCTAGAAGAAAGTAAAGAAACTCTTGAAAAAGAGGTTTATGACTTTACCAAGGTATTTGAGAATGAGGACGCTGAAATAGACTCTCTGATGTCCTAAATATCAGAGAATGAAAATTCTTGAGAACTAGCCTTGAAAAAGCTAAATGAGAAGTTGAAGAAATTTCTTTCTGCAAATGAAGATCTCAGAAAGATATAAGTATCCTTCAAATCATTTGTCAAAGCTAGTGACACTCTCATGGAGGTCAATCTTATACGAGAGATCCTTCTGATAAAGGAGGACTTGGACTTGAAGCTCAATCAAGTATTTCTACCACTATGAAAAAGAGTGATGAAAGGTTGACCTTTGTAAAAAGTCAACAGAAAGGTTCCGGAGAAGTCTATAGTATTGGTAAAAAAGCTAAGACTCTTAACAAAGGGAAAGCTGTTGCAACTAACCCTTTGAAGGAACAACAAGTCCCTAAGAAGATTGTGGAAAAAGTTTCTGAATAGAAACATGATCCGTTGACATGTGATCATCCACAATGTTGTATTACTAGAAAGGGAAGCATCGCCAGATTGGGTGTATTTCCTACCGTGCCATTCTACGGATACAGAAAGGACGCAGAAACTAGTGAGGCTCCTGAAAGTCGTATTCAGAAATTCAGTGGTGCTCGGAAAGGCATTGGTTATCCCGACATCGGAAAGGTCATAATGCAACAGTATAGGGAAGGACAAGAGCGATGGTGGAAAGCTAGGGTTTCTTATAGAAATTATCAGAAGTGGAAGCAATCCCAAGCCACTGAAAATCTGAATGCCGGGGCTAGAAGGAACTTGATCAGAAAGGCTAAGCTTGCTGAAAAGCATTCTCAGAAAGCTGACAAGTCTCTAAAGCCACCGCGAGGAACACCTAGGAACATGCCAAGAAGGAAGATCGATTTGAAACCTAATGATTCAAAGATTCCTCCTTATGTTCCATCTAGACAAAAACCTACTCCTAAGACAATCTATTCAGAAATGGATTCCCACATGAATAATGTTTACTCTAAGTGGTTCTGTTTCTGAAGCAAGAACCTAACTCCTGTTTCCTGTTTTATGCAAAACGCGTCATGGACTAAGGCTCAATGGCTATTTGATAGTGGATGCGGGAAGAACATGACAGGACACAAAGAAAACTTAGTCGATTACAAGGATTGTGATACTGGACCAAATATCAGGTTTGCTGGAGGAGAATTAAATCCTTCTATAGGATTTGGCAATGTCAAGTTGAGGTCCCTCTTTAGTACAAAAAGGTGACTAGTACTCTTAGTTCACTTGAACATTGTAAAAGAGGAAATCAATTAGTATGATAGTCTAGTTAAACTTGTAATAGGATTATTAGGTCTCTGGATGTAATTTTATTTTGAGAAGGCTATGACGAAGGATCCTAGCAATGGAGTTTAATCGAAGATCTGAAGTCTGAAGATTGCGCAAGTTTGATGATGACATAAATGATTAGTCTCCTCAGAAAGACTATGTTCAGAAAGCCTTTGTACAGTGTATTAATTACACCGACTGAAAAGTTGTTCCAGCAAGCCCTCTCTGAAAAATGAGATAGTGACTTATGAGTACTTATTTCAAGATATCAACGGATTGAATTCTGAGAAGCTCTAATGGATACTATTCGAAGGAATCTCAAATTCATCTATAAATATAAATACTTAGAAGCTGAGAAATACACACACGAACTACGCTCATACTTTCATGTCAAGCAAGTATTCTCTTAAGCATTCTTCATACTACAATTCTCCAAGCTCACAGTTATGACCATACAACTCGAAGAATCACTAGTAGTTCTAAGTGTCCTGAACCTTAACAAGAGCTTGATTATCTGTGAAAGAGTTGAACACTCAGATACCCTTTCTGAAGTTCATTCTCCAGAACATATATCAACACTTGGGTCAGAAAGGAGAATTCTACCATATACTGAACAAGTATATTAAGTATGTTATCTCCTCCAACTCTCTAGATAAATAGCTGAAAATTTATTTAAAGAGTAGCCTGAAAATCATCATATAACCAACACCATCAAGGTGTGGAGTACACGAAGTACTTGGTTTGGGAAATCAAGGAAAAGCTCAAAGGTTATCTTGAGTATAGGAAGTACTTGGCTTTAGAAGCTAGGGAACAACTCAGGGTGAACATTTGGTTGGGAACTATTTGTTTTTAGGATACACTGTAAGGAGAATTCAATTATCTGTTCTAGTGAATTCCAGGTCTCGGAAAGGCCGAAGTGAACTAGTTGGAGGACTACGCCACCTTCAGATACCACTATAAGTTGATGTGTTATTTACTTATTGCATTTACATTCCAACATCACACACACATTATTACTGCAAAGCACATTTTCGTTTATCTATGGCTTAAAGTCTTCCGCTCTCTGAATCTAAGTATTAGATACCCCAAGGTTTCTGAGAAAGACTGTTTATCGACGAAAGTTTGAAAATACTATTCCCCCCCCCCCCTC
>JAYMSP010004019.1:0-17663 GCA_036897095.1 Plantago elongata
CTGTGCGATCCTTGAGTCGAACTTAAGCTATAGCAAAAATAAAATAAATATTTTATTTTTATTATTTTTATTATTATTTTATAACCCGTTAGTGATTTTCTAGCGTTTGCGATCGACGTTTAATTTCAAAATTTTACCCAATATTCACGGTTTAGTTTCGAGGTAATAATATAAAATTTTAAATTAATTCCTAACACGTATAGAATTTTCGCGGCTCTTACACAAGATATCTACAATGAGTGATTACGAGCTTTCGGCATCCGGCCCTGGAAAAGTTTGCTACTGTTCATTCCTCGCATTTTCATTCATGTACCTGTTTATGTGCCTGACTGTCTAACCCCGATTGCGACTGCTCGACGACGACCGACCGACTCCGACCCAGTTACCGATTTAGATTTCTAACTGTATAAACTATAGATAACCTGTACTTAGGATACACATGTCTTGACTTAACATTTTATTGCTCCAATTGCTGATTCATACTGTACACCGAGTCCTGTCTACTGATCCTGTTTATTGATATTGTTACTGCTCCTGTTACTGATCCTGTTTCCTGATACTGTTACTGAGCCTGCATATTACTCATGTTTCCAGATCCTCATAAATTGCATTGCACGAAAACTGTTTCCTGAAAAAGGCAACCACACACTAAAAACTACTTTGGGAAACCGTTGACATCATGTTTAGCTGGGTGATGTCACTTGCAGCACTACTGTTACTGTTACTGTTACTGTCGCCAGGTGTAATATCTGCAGCAATCACTGTTACTGTTATTATCGCCGGGTGGAATACCTGCAGCGATTACTGTTACTGTTTGCGGTTTTTCCATTGTT
Source organism: Plantago elongata (assembly GCA_036897095.1). Taxonomy (NCBI): domain Eukaryota; kingdom Viridiplantae; phylum Streptophyta; class Magnoliopsida; order Lamiales; family Plantaginaceae; genus Plantago; species Plantago elongata. The sequence continues at coordinate 834 of JAYMSP010004019.1, forward strand.
AAAAAATAACTACCTGATCAGCGTGTATGTTGGTTTGCCGTATTTTTGCATTCATACGCATATTCATGCATGCTTGACTATCCTCACTGAGTCCTAGTGGCTGACACTCTCCCTGTTTCAATAATTTTGCTTTCCTAGATTTTGAGCACGAAGAAAGAATTAGGTAGCTAGCAGACAGATGGACTTTGACTGATTCCGCTGCTGATATTAGTATAAACGTGTGTTTTCCTCTTTCAAATTATCCATTACATTGGGTGTTGTAACGGATAATATTTTGATATTTAATATAAATGTATTTGGAATATTCGGCGGCACAACCCTTGACGTCTGAACCAGATCTGGGCTGTTACATTGGTGGAAGAAGAGATTAGATGAGGAAGAAGATATGGTGGTGAGGTAAAATAGAGAGAGAAAGAGTGATGTGAGATGAATTGATGCTAGTGACAAAACAAGAATGAGAGATAAAGTTGAATTGTACTTCTTGTCTAGATAAAAGCATAAAGGATAAGAGTATATGGGGCTATTATTGTAAATTCACAATCTGTTACTGAGGGTAAAATGAGTTGGGCGTTGTAGGCAATGTTAAAATAGATGAACTACCGGTCCCCCACTCTCCCTATTAGTATTGAGCCTCGAAACGTACATGCCCAACAACACAAGCCCAACAAACAGCTGAGGCTGTGCCAACTAAAATATTCTTGAAGTACCATTGGGCTGACTTCCATCTTGGCCTAGGCTCCATCTTGGCCGAGGCCTGAGCCTGGACCCTCAACAAGCTCATTGATGAAGTTTCGAACACATGCATACTAACACATACGATCAAAGGATAAAAGGCCTGACACTTGCTCGGGAACAACGAACTCCGAAACTTCTGGTTGAGATGGACTCGGAAACCGTCCATGGCTGGATCACGGAGGCAGATGAGCTGACCAGACTAGTTAATGAGTGCAAGACTCTACTACACAACCCGTGGGATATTAGTGTCACAAAGATTGATAGGAAGGCGAATTGTTGTGCCAACCACCTAGCTAGACTAGGATATGACTGTGCGGATGACGGGAAGCTTTGGCTTAATCTCCAATATCTGTAATTCCGATTTTGAGAACTGACAATGGCTTATAAGCCTTAATGCATTTCTTTCCTTAAAAAAAAAAAGGATATGATTCCAAAATTTATGGAGATTGATCATGTGAATATGTATCATTTCCTTGAAAGGTAAATGTATATATTGCGTCTTAGTCATACATATTCTCTAAAATCTCAAAGTCTTAAAATGAAATTGAGACTTTATTGACTTCTTTATGGCAAATCGGTCAAATTAAATAGTCGACCCCCTTTATTTTTCGGGTATCCTTGGAGCTTGGTGAAATTAATTTAACATAGAAGTATTTTTACCCAAAAACTACTACAATAAATGTCAATAATGTTTCATTGTTTATGCCACTTCAGTGATATTTTTCAAGAATTCTTGTCACACAAGTAGACAAATGGAAAGAAGAGTAGCTAAGCATTGAAGGCGGCTTGCAAACCACTTGCACTTCAACTTGGAAGCCGAAACCGCTGGTACCTTGTATTCAACATACAACCGCTGGAAAAAAAGCGAAGAAAATGACAAGTTGCATGCTTTTTTAATCTCAATTTGACGACCCAACACCCATAAAGAAACCGTAAACTGTTCTGCAACTTGTTACAAATACAGCTACTTGACCTCACCCTAAGGACCAACTTGCAACTGTGGTTGCTTCATTCCATCGTCCTCTCTAGTGTGTCCGGTCTTTAGTTAATTCCAACTTTTTCGTATTTAAAAATCAGGAGATTTGAACTTAATAAGTATTGAAGATGGAGAAATTATTCTAATTTATAAACATACATAACTTCTAAAAATATACTCACAGTATTAATCATCAGTTCCGCTACATATGTACTAGTCTCGACGTATTAATCACCAGTGTCGCCAATATACTCGCGGAGTGTAATTTTCTAAATCAATGACATTTATCCAACATAGTTAGCATGTACAATTTGTTTTGATTAATTCCATGTAACATATTTATATAATAAAGTGATTGATCGATTAGATAGACCATACATACAGTTAACCAATTAAGTGATCTTGCGGATATTTTCATATTTGGCTAATTGGCTTCCTCTCTTGTATATGTTAATTTAGACGTTGGACGTACGAAAATATATAGAGATCTGTTGCCAAGTTACGATATGGATTATCATCTATATATTTAGACAAAACCCTAGATCAGATACAAATGCTAGCTCATCGTACGCAGGTTTTTATAATACGAGGTGAATTTTGGTGTACTTGAAAAGCCATGAACCATTAAACAATACAATTATTCACATTTATCAACTCTAATTTCGTACTAACTATACACATAATAATATATACTTAATTAATTTATACATATACTATATATTATTTCTGACTAATTTCACCTGGCCTCGCAAATTTCCTCCTGACATAAGATCTACCTAATTAATAAAAAGATTGATTTGTACATATGCTGGCCGGAATTAATTAAAATTAGAATATACAAAGACACTTCATGGGTATATATTTCCTCAGTTCCATTTGAAGCGAAATATATTTTAAATATACGATTTTAAGAAAAATATGTAGTATATTTTTAAAAATGAGTTTGAGATAAAAAAGTACTTACGAGTTTAATAATGAGAGGTTAAAAATGAGTTTGTATTGTAGATTTATTTTCATAAATGAAAAATTATTTCACTTCGGTCGAATATTTGAAATTAAAAATTATTTCACTTTCAATGTGATGGAGAAAATATATTATAGCTCACATGCATCAAAACGAACTTGAAAATTTTAATTTTTCTTCAAACAAGGTCACTTGAATATTGCTGCATATAACTCATTTCGGACCTCAATTTATACAACTTCAGATGGTAATAATTAACGTCAACAAGAAATAAAATGATTTATTTATTCATTCTTTGTACACAGTACAGAAATAAAATGTGATCGATCGCCCATAAGGGCGTTAAAAAGAGATGAGCAATGCTCGAACTCCACATGAGTGAGTTCGTGATGTATGTCTTCTGAGTTTGAGCATGTTGAAGGGTGTGTGTTCGAAACAAGATGGATCGGATCGGATCATCTTGAAAAAAATCTGAGAGCTAGCTAGCTAGCCCTCGGTGTGATGAAGACTAAATTTGTTTTTGGCAAAGATCGAGATTGGATCGATGATTCAATTGTCAGGCTAAATTCTGAGCAATTTGAGCTAAAGATTGAAGATTACATTTAACAATGGTGTCCACAAAAAAACAGGTTTCTTCCTTAGTGTTACCTTGTGGAACATCCACCACGTACGACTCCACAACCACCGCTCCTCCACCACCTGCCGTCGCAGCAGGGTGCAGCGTCGTCACCGACCTGTAATTCGCCAGCCTGTGGTCCCCGCCAACGACGCTAAAACTGATGACGTGCCGCTCGTCGTCCAGGATCTCCAGCCTCTCCGTACTACTTACGGCCGGCAGGCCTGATATGACTCGGATCTCCCTAAGCGTTCCAACGTCGCCATCACCGAGGATAACATGGCAGCTCTTGACAAAGTGTTTATACGCCTGCGGGTTGTCGAACCGGCGCACGACAGACCACACGGTCGAAACCGGGGCATCTATGTGTTGCGTGACTGCGGAGTAGCATTGGTTGGGGCCGATGGAGTGGGAGTGATACCTTGCTACGTGGTCCGGGATTTGGGCCGCGGTAGGGTTGCGGTTTGATTGTTTGTAGGCTGTCGCCGTGTCGGAGGTGGTGGTGGGTGGATCATTGATTCTTTGTAGTAGGAGGGAGGATTTTGGAGTCATTCTCGGTATCTTGGTATACTATAGCTAGTCTATATGGTTTTGTGAATGTGTTAATGTGATTAAATTGGGATAATAGGAAGGTATATATATTTGGGTAGTAAAAGAGAAAGGAAGAATATGAATTAAGAGTTCATGTGAAGGCTATAAAAATAGTTCCAAGTTGTAAACTTGGGAAGTTGCAAAGAACGACTCCAAAAATGGGACTCCGACAAATCTTTCTTGTGATATGTGACCCTTTCAAGTGGGAGAATATTTAAGCTTGTGACTTCATCATTTTATTAGACATATTGCAATGCTACTAGTGATTATTGTAAATTTAAGGGAACCACAATGAGTAGTTATTCTACCATATGGGCATAGAAAGATTCTTATCCAGACCACCATTTGGATGTGGATTTGTATTAGATGAAGTGTACCAAAGTATGAGTTCAACTAGTTGGAACGTTAAAGAATTGAATATTAGGGTAGATTTAGGTTTACAAATTAAATATATATGGACAGTGTGCATATTATTTTCAAAATGTTCTATGAGTAAATTTCGGTAGCATATCGACTCGTATCATAGGATTAATCCAGACAATTAGCTAGGGTAGAAGACTTTTTTGGTTAGTAGTCGATTTTTGAAAGCGGTCTTTGGTGACATTGTTGGTCCATATGAATTACGGACTCTATATTATATAATAAAATCAGTTATAAATCAATTGAAAAGTTTCCAATATATGTATGTATCAATAAAAAAATCACTGAAAAGAATCATTAAATTATTCCCAAAATTAGCAAATATATCATTCGAAAACTAGTTACAAATAAATGAAGTATTGGGCCGGGAAGGCTCGAGGCTTTATATATATAAAGATACATAGAATAGTTGAATTCGGAGAAATAAATAAAATTATAAAGTCAATTAAACTAATGGAAGCAAACTACTTATAATATAGACACACACATGGATTAAAATAAGTAGATGTGGATAGGTAATAAACACATACATTGTTTCTGTAAGGACTTGCAGATTCAATTTATAAGCTGGTCCTAAATCTAATTAATTCATTTTTGTTTGGTTCATCAACTTTTAATTGATATATGCTGCAATTTGCATCAATTAATACATTGTAATTGTTGCTTTCTATGGCATCACATGCAGTTGGTCTTTTTATTACCAAGTGGCCTGGAGTGGCCTGGCCTGCATGATGAGATTGATGAACAAGTTGAGAACTAAAATTGCTATTCTTTTCGGGTAATTAATTTGTATACGTAATACAATGATAATAATTTATAATTCACATTATATCATATCATATCAGTATAAATTACGTGGATGTGACAAACGATCTGAATGACGATATATTTATTGCTCTAAAGTTGCATGTGTGAGTCCCCCAAAGATCACTAATTGTTGGACGGACTCTCAAAAACTCATAGCTTTGCATATTTGTTTTCGATAAAATGCATAAATGTTAAAACATACACGAATATACTCTATGTTATTAAAATTGTACGAATGTACTTTATATTCTTCAAAACTTTACACACTTGTTTCAATATTAATATGTGTATTACAATCTCTATGTGTGCAAGTAGGTTTACCTTTTTTTCCATTAAAAAATTAAATTTATTATTTATATAATTAATAAATAAAGTTTTCTATAAAGTGTAAGAATTTATAAAAAAAATTTGATAGTTTCAAATAAATTTATTAAGAATTATTAAAATATAATTTTCTATTAAAAGTATTAATTAAATATGAAAAGTAAAAATGAAGAAAATAATTTTTTTTTCATATAAAACTTTTGCAAATTAGTACAAGTATATTAATATAAACTTCTAATAGGTATCATAATTTTCCAAAAAATTATTTAAAATAATAATAATTCATACTAATATACACTATTTCAAAACCTACACTACTAAAAATTATTTTTCTGTTACAACTAAATGTTGTCAACGAAAGGAAAAAACTGTCACAATATAGTAAATATTGACAGCTAGTTGTCAAAGCAAGCTGTAAGTATCCAATCTGTGGACAATTGAGGGGCTGATTGGTATAGAATTTGAATGGGCGTTTGGATGGATTTTGGTGAAATTGTGTTTGGAATGGAATTGAAATGGGGTATTTGAAGTGTATTTTAGGTCAAATCACTGTTCATCAAGCCAAATGAACCGATTACAATTTCATTCCAAACAGCCCCTGAGTTGTTTTTGACGGCCTATCAAAAACACAAGTTAACTTTGACAACATCTTATTACACTCAGCTGACATAAATACATTGAACGCTCACACGCCATTTCTTCACGCGCCATTCCGAAGTATAATTATAAATTTCAATAATATTATTACAATATTTTGCAATAACATTTTTTATTTATATCAATATTTTAAATTAGTAGAGCTTTATGATTATTCATATTTCTTTTAATTTTAACCGTTTAAAAAAACGAACACAAATTTAATTTCTTCTCATTTTATTATATTTTTTATTTTATTTAATAATTTTATTTTAATATTATTCATTTTGGTTTACATATTATAAAATTGTACCATTTGTATGCTTAGAAAAATAAAATCACTTGCACACATGGAGAGTGTAATACACACACCTTTATTAGAGTAAGTGTGCAAAGTTTTGAAGAACATAAAGTATATCCGTACAATTTTAAAAATATGGAGTACAATCGTGCATCTTTCGAAGAACATAGGGTACATCTGTTTGTGCATTTTACCCTTGTTTTTTTACATATTTTGAGATATAAATCTCCTCAAATTGCATGTTAACGAGTGTTAAAATTAATATACAAATATATACATTGTCAAGTTCTCTCTTAACATTTAAACGTGTACTTCTTTAAGAACTTCAACCTATATGTAAAGTGAAATTTAACATCACAACCTTATATACATAACTTGCCTGCAATTTATCAACTAAAGTTTTAAACTCGTACACTACACCAATGGGTTGACATTTAACAAGTTACATATCACTCAAGATAGACCATTATTTATTATATCCTAGAACTGCAAGTTTTGCTTCTTGCAAAAGGCACCTAACCCAAAATTCCAATAAGGCAACTCAAGCGTGCAAATTGCACACATATAAACTTTAGAGGCCGTTACACGAAAGTGTAAACTTTTGCGAACAAATCACACACCTGAAATATTTCAGGACCAAAACGATATTTTGTCTTTTACTAGTACTCCTTAATATATAAATGTACAAATTCAAACTACTACTAAAAAAATGGATTTTTTACTATGTTTTGCCGCCTTCTTGTTGTCCGGTGACCGGAATCTGTGATTTTCCGGCAAGTTTGCATCAGCAAAATGCTTTCACTGACGAGCTATGAAGCCATTTAATTGTTGGTAGCTGTATTTCTTGTTCTCTTGAACCCTGTAATATGTGTTTCGATCTTTCCGATTGATGCTCGCTACCTGTTTGATGAAATGCCTTTCTGCTGGATTGCTTTTTCTGCATTGTTCACAACTCTGCTGTAACTCGTTGTCTTTATTACACTTGATTTGTTTCGCACGGTGCATTTTTCTTCCACTTATAGTAGTTTTGATCTTATTGTCATTCTTTTAGGATTTGTAAGTTAACTTGTAGATGAGGCTTATCTATCTCTAGAACGCTATCATGTTTAATCAGGGATTGGAGCTTGTTGTTTCTTAGGTACGTTTAGCACGGTTTGTAATGTACACAAAAAGTTTACACGAAACCTCTATTTATTCGACTTTCGTAAGTCCCTAAACTTCTATGTCATGTCTAAATGAACATGCACGTCGAGTATTTTGTTTTTGAGTTCAGAGAAATGAGAAGCTGAAAGGTCTTGAATGTACAAAGTACAAATCATGTGCTTAAAGTTAATGGACTTACTATGTACGGTTTATGTAAGTGATGATTAAAAGGATTGCAAATTGTGAGTGATTCTGCAAGTGTAGCTTTCAATTTGTCAAATAGTGTAAAAGAAACTTTGGAGAACATGGCTCACGTCCTGATCAGAGGTCTAAAAGTTTCAACTCTTGACTTTGACATAGTGCCCTGTGTTCATTGATCTGTAAATTCTGTTACTCTTTTGAAAGTTCTTCATCTTATTTTTCTCATAAATTAAGTATATGATTTCCTTTAGCAAGAAAGGGTGAAGTTGTTTCTAGAGAGATTCCGTTATATCATATAAACTCATTGTTTCAATATATAATTGTATTGGGTACTTGTAACGTACATACTATGTACGAAATTGAGTTTACAGATAGTTTCCTGAAAGTACATGTAGCTATGTAATGCTTATGGCTTCAATTTTCCAAAATCGGACTATTATTTGCATCAGGTTCCAACGGAAGGTCGATTTATAAGGTAATAACAATCAGAAAGATTTCTTTCAATAACATTTCATTTATGTGCATGGATTTCCATTAATTTTCATGTGATACATTAAACATGTGTTATAAAGCTCAAATCAGTTATAATATTCAAGAAACTCACAACAAAACCTAAATGATGAACATGATAGAGTGGCTTTCAAAGTATTTGAGATTTTGTTCAACTTTGATCAAGTTCTCTGGCATTTTTATTGTAGGCATGGTCATTGTCTTTGTTTATCAGATGGGGGATATTAATTGGAATACTGTAAAGCCACAACTTATTTTCAGTGATAAAGAATTTGTAAATAAGGTCTCTGTTACAAGGTGTGATTTGTTTTCTGGTAGATGGGTTTATGACAATATATCATATCCCTTATATGATGGGAGACGATGTTCATTCATGGAGGATGAATTTGCGTGTGAGAAATATGGAAGAAAGGACTTGAAGTACCGGAATTGGCGATGGCAACCTTATCACTGTGACCTTCCAAGGTTCTGCTTTCTTTTTCTCTAAGACGTATACCATATATTTACTAGCAGATAGTCTTATATTATGATACACATATGATAAGAATGCAAGTGACTTGTTTATGTTTCGGTAGGATGAAGAAAAAAGTTCAAATATAATTAACTAAACTGGAGTATGAGAAAAACAGATTCCCATTTTTTCAAATAGATCATACAAGAGCCTATTACGTGGCTAACTACTTATGTACATCCCAGCAGAAGCTTATATGTTAACCTTTCTCAACAGGTTCAATGGAAAGGCATTGTTGGAGAAACTCAGGGGAAAGAAGCTTGTTTTCGTCGGTGACTCTTTGAATAGAAACCAGTGGAGATCAATGCTTTGCCTAATTGAGTCATCTCTTCCCCCATCTACAACAAAATCAGTGACTGAGACCGGCAATTGGTACATGTTCAAAATCCCTGTGAGTTATAAAAATCTTTATTCTTGTCTGCTTCAAGAGCTCGCGCAGAAACTTATTATTGTTTCATGAATCATGAGTATTAAGTATGTATAGACAAGAATCTCTTAATTATATATCTCAATACATTCGTTTTGTTAATAAGCAGTTTCAAATAAGCCTTGGCACCTGCAGTTAGAATCTTTCTTGACAGTTACCACTGCTAAAGTTTTGTGCTCTCGGCTGCTATTACTATCGTGATCTCAATTTCTCAATGTGTGGTGTAAAACAGTCTACATCAAGTCTTGGCTCTTATCTTATTTGGTTTAGAAATATGCATTTGGTTCAAACAGAGTGTACCTAGCTGAGACTTTTTGTTTTACCCTCACTGAAGGAATACAACACAACAATTGCATTTTACTGGTCTCCGATGCTGGTTGAGACTAATTGTGATGACATAAAAGAACATAGGGTGCACCCACGTGTTGTTCGAATAAAATCTATTGAGAATCATGCCAGGCATTGGACGGATGCAGATATACTCATCTTCGACACCTATGTATGGTGGATTGATCCTACTATAGTACTCTTGTAAGTAAAATTTTCTTTGAACTTTTTGTTTTCTATGCCATTTGGTATATTTGTACACATGCCACAAACACCAAATCATAGTAGTGGTGTATCAATAATCAATCAGTTGACTAAAAAATCTGCTCTTGGAACAAATGACACATTGTCAGTTGGGGATCATTTGGGAGCCCAGATGCAATCAATAAGACTGTAGAGATGAAGCAGCGCCGTTATGAAATTGCCTTGAACACTTGGTCGAATTGGCTGGAATTCAATGTTAACAGAACAAGAACAAAGATGTTCTTTATGGGTCCATCACCTTTTCATTTTAGGTACACCACTTCCATGCTGGTTTTATTTACATATATCTCAAATTGTCTTCCTTTTCCACACAGGTGCTTGTACCTACTTTAACACCGAGGAAATTGGCTGCATTGTAGGGATGATATGTTAGGTATGAAGCAGAACTGCTACAGTGAGACTGAACCGATTCCTAATGAAAGATATCTCGGAAGTACTTCAGGAATGCAACAGATTGCAGAATCTACTATAAGAAACTTGGAAATGAGAGGGGTACATGTAGAGTATCTTAATATCACAAAGCTATCGCTTTACAGAAAAGACGGCCATCCATCAATCTACAGAACCTTTTGGCTTATGTTTGACAAGGGAAAACCCAAAGAGGCTAGAAGTTACGCAGATTGCATCCACTGGTGTCTGCCCGGAGTACCTGATATATGGAATCAGATTTTGTATTCATACATTATGAACACTTGAGTGGTTCGACAATTGTTCAAAATGGCAATACTTGAAAGAAACAAAAGTTGGACATGTAACACAAGAAGCTGTAAAGTAATTCCATGCCATCAAATGCTAGAGAAATTGCATTGAACTCATGTTGTTTAAAGTTGTAGAATATACTGTTCATGATAACAATAACTTTGATACAGTTGGCTAAAATTAGGACATCTTTGCAATGTAATATTATTAGTACACCTTTCAAAATGTTATAAATTTAAAGTAATGACATAACATAATAAGAGAGTAGGGAAAATTCAAATTGAATCTAATTCCATCCAATTTCTCAAGATTGAAGCACAAATCGTGAAAAAATGTTGGCAATGCCCAGACGCGGGACACTGGCGCGTGGGAGCGTGTGAGTCTTCATAAATCTTTTCATCTATTCCCTTTTCACAAAATTCCACCATATCATCTCCTCTTTGATCGATCTCCTCGATCCACCATCATCTCCTCTTCGATCCAAAGTTGTCTGAGGGAAGCACTTCAGACTCAATCCGAAATTGTTCTTGCTCTCCGATCGATTCACCATCGACGCATCTATTTTTGGAGATCAACATATATTCTCACATATTTTCCTACACATATTCTGCTGCCTCTGTTTTAGGAAGTTTATTATTGGTTGATTTTATTTTCTTTCTTCAATTTCCTAGTTTTCTCTATATATGTATGTTGCAGTTTCACGTTTGACACATGAAAAACAAAAAGGTTCTTGAATACCAATTCCTTTATGGTATCATAGCAATACCGATCCCAACTCTAAGTAAACACAGCCAGTTATTCCAATGGCCGGAGAAGAAACCTCAAAAACTAAACCCGACGGGGAGGTTATTGATCATACATCTCCCTTTCACCTACACGCTTCCGATTATCCTAAACAACTACACATAAACGACCTTCTTACCGGCAAAAACTACAGCGGTTGGGCTGTCGAGATGTTGAACTTCTTGTTCGCGAAGAACAAGATCGGATTTGTCGATGGCATGCTCAATAAACCAAGCATGGATTCTGCACAATATATGCCATGGATGCGTTGTGACGCAATGATCAAGGGATGGCTAACGACTGCGATGGAGAAAGAAATCCGTGGCAGCGTAAAATATGCAAAGACAGCGGCCGAAATCTGGAAGGACTTACATGAACGTTTTGGGAAAGAAAGTGCTCCCAAAGCGTATGAACTAAAACAATCCTTGGCCGCCACGCGACAACACGGGTTAAAGATTTCCGCTTATTTCACAAAGTTGCGAAGCTTGTGGGATGAGATGGAATCTATTTTATCAACGCCTCGTTGTACATGTGATGGTTGCACGTGTGGACTTGGCAAAAGGCTCGAAGAATTGAAGGAGAAAGATTAAGTTTATGAATTCCTGTTGGGACTCGATGATCAGTTCAGAGTTATTAAGACACAAATCTTAGCTATGAAACCAACCCCAAGCCTTAGTACTGTGTATCACTTAGTAGCGGATGATGAACAACAATGCTCCATCAACATAACTAAAAGAACTATCCAAGATGCTTCGACTTTTCAAGCCTCGTACACAGGAAAACGTGAAGGAAACAGGAACCAACAAGAGAAATGATGGCAAAAGACCGAAAAGAACTCGTCGAGTGACAAGAATGAACATTGTACCTTTTGCAGGAAGGATGGACATGTGCGAGATGGGTGTTTCAAGAGGATTGGCTACCCGGATTGGTGGCCGGGAAAGGGAAAGAATGAGAAGGAGAAGCCCAAGCCGAAGGCTTCTATGGTCGAGACCGAACCTTTTGGCACATCACCCATTCCGGGCTTGACAGAGGAGCAATACAAAAGCTTTGTAAAGTTGTTTGGTGGAAACAAAACCCAACAGCCGGTTGCGAACATGGCAAACATGGCAGGTAGACATGATAAAGATTTAGATTGGATTGTTGATTCGGGTGCGACCGAGCACATCACGTGTCACGAAAATGCGCTTGAAAACTTGATTGTTGACACCTTTGAAAAGCCGGTTACCATTCCGAATGGTGAAGCCATTCCGGTAAAAGGAAAAGGCGACTTTGTGTTCGAAAATTAATGGACTAAAAGTTGGAGGGGTCCTTTGTGTGCCTAATTTTACATGCAATCTATTACCTGTTCACAAGTTAACTAAAGAATACCATTGTGCCGTGACATTTTTTCTGGATTTCTTTGTTTTACAGGCCTTGAGGACGGGGAGTTTGATAGGATCGGGGAGCTGTCGTAAAGGTCTATATCGAATGGGGGGAATACGTGAAGAAAGGAGGGCAATGGTGGTGACAATTGAATCATGGCATAAAAGACTTGGGCATCCTTCAAACGTTAAATTATCTCATATTACCTTTCTCAAAGGTGTTTCTTTAAGTTTTAAAGACAAAGTTTGTGATTCTTGTAATAAAGCGAAACTCACTCGTTCACCGTTTTTGGTTAGTTTCATTAAAACAAGTGAATGTTTTGAATTGAACCATTGTGATATTTGGGGAAAGTATAGGAGACCATCACTTACGGGGACTAGTTATTTCCTCACCATAGTCGATGACTATAGTAGAGCTGTGTGGATTTATTTACTCAAACATAAGTATGAAGCCAGTACCCACTTAATTGATTTTTGCAGAAGGGTCAAAACTCAATTTGGAAAACATGTGAAAAGTATTAGGTATGATAATGGTGGTGAGTTCATATCTAATCACATGCAACATTTTTATAGTTAGGAAGGCATTATGTTAGAAACGACTTGTCCACACACCCCTCAACAAAACGGGGTTGTGGAACGAAAACATAGGCATCTTCTAGAAATTGCTAGATCCCTACTGTAAGGACCGTGAATTTTAGTGCGTTGTATTATAATTAATTTGATATTAATACTATTATTTCGAACTGACACCTGACCCCTGACTCAATGCGTACGAATATCTTGATTGTTAACAGCGGATCAAATTCGGAAATTAATGGCCGGTCGTATCCGCCAGTTAATTACGAGTAGCGTTGAATTACTAATTGATATTATATTAATAAAATAATAATAATAAAAAAGTTTGTAAAATTATTTCTGATTCTAGTTTAGTTCGCGTCCAATATCGTCCCGAATATCGAATTCGTATTTTTCAGAATTTATTTACGAGCCATTTGGAGTCCAGAAGAAACCAGGTTTATATAATGGTAAAATACCAAATATACCCCTGATTCAATTCCTTCTTTTTCTCCATTCTTCCCTTCCCGTTCAGTGTGCTCGACCGCCATTCCCTTCCTTCTCCGTTTCCTTTCACAATACGCAGCCGCCTTCTTCCGCCCGAAGTAAACCGACCAGCCGCCACGGGGAAAAGTCTAATTTGCCCTCCGAGAAGCGTGGCCGAGAAAGCGGGCGTGTGGCAAGACACGTGTCGACGGACAGAGCCGCGTGGTCGATCCTTCCCCGCCTATAAATAGGCCTACTTCGTCGCTCATTTCCGACACACCCAACCGGCCGGAAAAATCGAAGCGATTCCTTGCCCTCGTATCTCTCTCTTTCTCTCTCTCTTGCCCTCACTTCCACCGCGCCTTCACCCGCATCCCCACCGGACTAGTGTCGTTGCTCGCGACCAATTTCTAGTTAGTATCCCTCGCTTGTGAGTTATAATTAATTTTGGGATGGGTACTTGTGTTCTTGTTTTGGTTTGGTTCGATTTTTCCTTTTCTTCTTGTCGATTTCCTATCTGATTGGGTTGCAATTCGTTTAGCTTTTGTTTCCCCTTTCGTGCTCGAACTATAATTGATGGGTATTGTTGAGTCGAAGTTGTAGTCATGTTGTACATGTAATTGTGTCTTCGTTCAATCGAATTGTTGGTATTGATTCATGTTTGAATCATGATTGCCTCAGTTAACTGCGTTTGTTCTACACTGCGTGCTGCGTACGAGTAGTTGGCGGTTGTCTGATTCTTTGAGTAATGAATTTCTGTGTTTAGCTGTGGTTCAGTTCATGTGCGAGTTGTTGTGCTCGAACTGAGTCTTGGCGCGCTCTGTTTTCCACTCTGTTTAAGTTCGAATCCTTCTCTTTGTCTGTTCGATTTTCTAATTCATAAGCGGTACAGTTGTGTGTCGATATCTAAGAATTGATGTCTCTTGTGGTTTTGAATTAGCTCGTCTGGTTGTTGATTGCGTTATGATCAATTTGAAATGTTGTGACAACGATGTTTAGTTTCAGTCACATGTGATTCATCTGAGTTGTATATCGATGGTGTTAGCATGACGATATTGAATTCTATCTTGATGGATGTATATGTGCTTGCTGTCGTCGAATTGAGTCTGTCCTGTTGCAATTCGTTCCATCAGTTTTCTTCCTAACAAGTTTGAATGGTCCTACATATTGATTGCTACCGACATGTTGACTGCGATTGAACTGTGTGCACGTATTCACTTGTGTGGTTAACTAGCACTGTTCATATTCTGTTGATATCTTCACTGCGAGCAAAGTTTACGTGTTCTAGGGAACCTCTCTAATTTTTTCATCTGCTTGTCTGCTCTGGTTGCTGCGTCAGAATGTCGAATTACGTTGACAGTATGGTCGTCTGCGTCAAATTTCTGTGTAGCCTCACTCTGCCTTCTGATGCTAGTAATTTATATGCTAGTCACTACTGATAGGTTATCTTTTGTGACTTGCTTGCACATATCCAAAAAAGCTTAATATGCCTAAAGCATCTGGCCTGCCTAGTGTGTTTGTTGTTCCGTGTAAGTCTCAAATGGCAGGTAGTTAGGTTTCTACGATTTCATTATTGTTATTGTCCTGATGCCTGCATAAATTTGGAACCATGATTGCTGCCTTTCTCATATGTTGTATTTTCTTTTCTGATTTGATTGCGTAAGTTGATCAGATGGTAGCTGCTCCATTCTTACTGTTCAGTTCAATCAAAAGGTCTATGCTATGTTGGACTTTAATGTTAAACTGTGATGTCCCAGTATATGTCGTAGCGACTCACATATGTCATGTTACTGCATACTGTCTGCTCGAGGAATTGGTCGACCTATTACTTGGTATTTAATTTATTTAGTTACTCGTCACGCATAATTGTGCATAGTATCTTTAGGTTCTGAATTAATTATTGCTTGAGCATGAAACTTGATATTGTGTCGATCTTGAGTATGTTCGGCTAGCATCGCATGATTATATGAAATTATGTGCTTAAGCATCGTCGTCTTTGTAATTGTTAGTGCTTGTATGATTATTTGGGGGATTTTTCGGGAGTCTTACAATTATTCTCGCATAAAAAGTTAAGTAGTATTGTCCGTGTATCAGGATTACGAAGTTGCATGGCGTACCAGTTCATTCAAGGTGAGCGATTTCAGGCTTTCGGCATCCGGCACTGGGAAAGTTGTTACCTTTCAAGCCTTTAATTCCAGTACATGTTCCTGCTTACTTGATTGCCTGCTTAACTCTGACTCCGACTATGCAACGACGTCCCGACTGACTATGACGAGACTACTAATTGCGATTACTGACTATAGGATTGTTATTGAATCTATTGATCTGTATACTGATGATAACTTGATATTCTGGCCTGATGTGATTCTATTTCAGTGCCTCTTGCTATTCCATCCATTATATCTTGTTCTTCCACATGACTTGCATTGCATGAAAAATGATTATTTTAAAAGCAACCACACATTTTTGGAAAAACATAGGAAACCGGCCTGGTCGACTTGTTCGACAAAATTTATAAAGCGGTCTACAGCGCTATTATTTAGGGATCCTGCTTGTTCGGACTATTCAACGGTCCTATATCCGGGCTGCGATGGGTAGTGCCCATCATTTCATGTAGCACCGGCGAGGTCACTCCTCCACTCCTGTATATCCGGGTTGCGATGGGTCGTTGCCCATCATTCCCCGCAACTCCGGCGAGGTAACTCCTCCACTCTTATATATTCAAGTTGCAATGGAGTCGTTTCCATCAATGCAACACCAGAGAGGTCACGCCTCAACATCTTGTTATTTGACCGCTACCTGATCCGTTCGGTCCAGCCCAAGACAGTTACTGTTTCAGTACTGTGAATCTAGCACCTTTCATACGCTATGATCGTGCGTGCGTGTTTACGGTTTTCCCCATTTTTAAAAGTGCCTGACCAGCGTGTTGTGGTGGTTTGCTATCTTGTTACATTCATGCATTTTAATACCTGCTTGATTATCCTCACTAAGTCTATATGACTTACGCTCTTCTTGTTCAAACTTTAATTTCCCAGGTTTAAAGCACGAAGTGAGATCGGGGTAGACAGACTGACTGACATTACCTTACTACCTAATCCGCTGCTGATGTATTAGATTCAGGAAATAAGTGTTGACTTGTAAACAAAATTTAGGGTCTGTAATAATTATACGTTTTAATATATATATATATATA
>JAYMSP010004020.1:0-17659 GCA_036897095.1 Plantago elongata
TATTGATTGAGTTTGTGTCATTTGATTTGATTGGGATGACTAGCTGCTGCACTAGCTGCTTGAAAATGGGAAAATGGGTGAATAGTATAGCCATTTGAGTTCTGCCCATTTGAATTGGCATCCAAACACAAAAATTACAATCAGCCATCCAAATGCCCATTTGAATTGGCATCCAAACAGCCACTGCAACATTTCACCGCCTTGACACATACTGTGTAATAAAACAGGACTAGTCTCACCGTTGAAGCATCCATTAATGTGAATTACTTTATGCAATTCACTCACAACATTGTGCATTAACATTCGATCTTTGAGCAATTCATTTGAACATGCTAACCCAATCTCAATGACCGAAGCAATGCAATTCAAGGTTTCATCGTTTACCCTATAATCGCATTCTTGCAGAATGACAGGGTCTACAACATCCAACATCTGCCTCTGCAATGCCCTCCTGACAAGTTCTCGAAGGCTTTGGTGAATCATTAGGCTCATCAGTTGTTGGTCTCCTGCCACTGAACATCTCCAATAAAATAATGCCATAGCTGTATACATCCCCTTCTACAAAAACCATGCCACTCAAGCCATACTCTGAGGAAATTATTTATTGTGAGTTGTAGATCTAACGATGAAAGAGACAAAGACATTGATTTTGCTTAAGAGAAAGCTATGTATATAACATACCATGAGGAATATAGCCTATAGTACCGCGGTCCGCGGATACCAAGTGAACTGCTTTCATTTATGGTGAAAACATCGGATTTAACTTTTGCCAACCCAAAATCAGAAACTTGAGCAGTCATGTTCTCATCCAAAAGAATGTTGCTTGGCTTTAAATCTCCATGAACAATAGTTGAACCTGTGTTGTTGTGTAGATATCTCAAGTCCATATGCAATGTCAATGGCAATGTTGAGTCTCTGTCTCAAGCTCAATGGACCAGTTTGATCATCACAATTCCTATGCAACCATTATCCAAGTCTCCATTGACCATATACTCATAAACCAGAGCCTTGAAGTCATTTCCTTGGAAATCACTACTACAACACACACTCACTATTTTCACAAGGTTTTTGTGTCTTATGCCTCTTAATGCACTGCATTCTGACATGAGACTTTTCACGGCACCTCTTACATTGAGATTCATCACCTTTACTGCCACACAAGTTTGAAGGTTCTCGAGAATTCCTTTGTAAACCGACCCAAATCTTCCTGCCCCAAGTAAATTTAACACGGAGAATCCACTAGTGGATTTGAGAAGATCTCCATATGACAGCCTCAAATGATTAGTTTCGAATGGGACAATGGATGATTGAGTATCTTTTGGTTTTCTTCTAATGTGTAGGAATATGCAATAAATTAGTGAAAGGGCTGATTGGCCAAGCATTTAAGTACTTCCATTTGGCTCGATGAATATTGATTTGGCCTAAAATACACTTTAGATATCTCATTTCAATTCCATTCCAAATACAATTTCACCAAAATCTCATCCAAATGGCCATTTGTGTCATGCCAATCAGCCCCTAAGATTTTGAATACTATAGGAAGTGATTTTTCTTGGATTTCTGAGAGGAGCACGAAGGAAATCTTAGTGATGGAATCCCTCCGCACAATTCATTGTTTCCTTCAAGTGATAATGCAGTCTCATTCAGAAATACTCCTATATTTGAAATTTCACCCTCGAGCTTGTTGAAGACAAATTCAGATATACGAGATATTTAGCCCACCTAAAGAACTTGGAATAGTTCCAGAAAGGTTATTATGTGACAGATCCAAATATTGCATGCTTTCAAGTTTCCAAGCTCCTTAAATACTTCCCCAGAAAAGTAATTGCTTTGCAAATAAATACGTTCAAGGCCCACGCATAATCTCAGTGTATTTGGAATAAGTCCTGATAATTTGTTGTGTGACAGACTAAGGCTCACAAGATTTCCTAACCAGCCAACTTCTGGTGAAATAAAACCCGTCGAGGCATTATAAGACACGTCCAAGTAATTTAGCATAGACAACATGCTCACAGTCCCTCCAGGTATTTCACCATTGAGATTGTTATGAGAAATGTCGAGTATAAGCAAGTTACTACAGTTGCTAAGAGTTGGAGGTATATTTCCAGAGAGATTGTTTTGGCTCAAGTTTAAATGGCTTAACATAGTTAAGTTATTGAAAAGAATGGGTATGTCATTTATCAATGTGTTTCCATTGAGCTCGAGGACTGTGAGCTTATTTAGCTTCCTGATATCAGAGGGATCGGACCTGTGAGATGATTGTTAGAAATATCTATAAGTCCCAAGATTTACAAGATTTCCAAAACATACGGAATGCTTCCATGAAACTGATTTTGATATAGAACTAAGCTTGTAAATATGTTTGAAAGGTTGGCAATGGAGTATGGCGGCAACAAGCCACTCAGTAGATTGAAACTGGTATCAACAAAATGGAGCCTGGTGCAGTTTGCCATGGATGAAATAAGACTTAGATCACCTTTCAAATAGTTTTCGCCAGCAAAAAAGTATTCTAGAGCTGATAACCTGTGGAAATCTATCCTCACTTCACCTGAATTTTGTTCAAACCTACATCAATAGATCTAAGAGAAGAAAATTTTGAGAGGGAAATTGGAATATCTCCATGAAACTGATTTTTCGTTAAAGTCGCCCAGGTAAGCCTTGAAGATGGAAAACCTAAGTGGGACGGGATGGTTCCTTGGAGTCGATTATAACTCAGTTCAAATGTCAACATAGTGGAAATATTGAATAGGCCAGATGGAAGGTATACCTGTCAAGTTGTTATGAGATAATACTAGTAATTCTAGAGACTTAAGTTGGACAAGAGATTCTGGGATTTCACCTTGCAATCCACACTACCTTAAAGATAATTTCTTGAGGTTGGTGAAATTCCCAAGAAAATGTGGGATAGTTCCTGAAATCTGGTTGTGCCCCAAGTAAATTTTTAACCAAAGAACTTAGTTCCGGATGTATGATGCCGGTGAGATCATTATCAATCAAGGTAATAAATATTGACACAGTTTGATAAGTTTCTAGTGACCTCACCACTTAAAGTATTGTTGCTAAATTCAATATATTCAAGCCGCCTTAGGCGACCAAACTCCTGTGGAATTGGGCCATAGAAGGAGTTGTTTTTAAGAGTGATATATCTGAGGAAAGAAAGATTACCCAAATGAGATGGTTCCCACAACTCTACTTGGATGCTTGCGGCCACAGAAAATGCCTGGCCAATTACAGAAGTGGACTGTTTCGTTCCATGAACTTAGCGCTCCCTGTGGATCATGATCGATGGAATTCTTGAAGGCGACAAGCGCCTGAAAATCCGTCTGGTTACTGGAGCATGTTACAACATGTATAGTGGTGAAGATGGACAAGAGACATATACATAAAAGGATCATACATATATATAAATGATCAGAGTATAGTGGTGAGCCTTGACATTGTGTTTTAGTAGTGTATGTATATAAATGATCAGAGTTGCCATTGTTTAGTTAAATATCCAGGACCATTTATAATATGGAAACAATCTTGCTGAACTCTTTATATGCTAGTAAATGATCATGACTGGTCAATTGTTGATCTAACTCCAAGTAAGATTAATTAATGATTCAAATCAGAACCATTGCACGACATGTTCAATTATTCCCTACATTTCATTTTAACTCTAATATACAAGTATATGATATGTTATACGGCTGCTTCTCTGGTAGGAGAAATAGAGAAGATGGGAGACGGCTCATTTTGGTCAATGTGGTTTAGGATTTTCTTTTTTTTTTAAATAAAAAAGAGCAACGGATTTGTCATAGTTTGATCACTAATTATGACCACATCTGCAAAAACATAAAGAATTTCATATAACCGTATTCGAATAGGTTGTGACTTATAGGAGCAGAACTGCAATTGATCCTTCTCTGATACTTACAAATCAAAATCACATTCATAATATAATAAATGTAATAAAAAATTTTGCATTTTAAAATTTTGCATAAATTTCCTGATAGTTAGTCTAAATTGAAGTTATTATGAGAGGTCTGAAAGTCCTGCAATATTATATATTAATTGTATGGAGTTGTGCGTAATTGTAAATTTTGCGTTTTTATAAATTGTGTATTGTTGTATGTTAATTGTGCGGCTGAAACTTTTTGTGTAGTACTCTCAGGTTTCCGGACTATCGGGAGACTTCACGCAAACCTAGCTAGCTATTAACTCTAACGTTTTTGAAACTCATGCATAGTCGAAAGTAGACCCGACAGTTTTGACCTAGACCCGAAATCAGATCCGAAATGACCCAACACGAACCCGAAAGTAGACCCGAAATTTTCACGGCCTAACAATCCAAACATGACCCGAGACCCGATCCGAATTCGAAATTGACCCAATATTGTCATATCCGAAAATGACCCGTTACACGAATTGACCCGACGTATACGAAATGACCCGATTAGAATGATCTGATCCGAAGTGACCCAAGTTAGAATTGGCCTGAAATTACCCGATATGGAATGACCCGAATTAGAATTGACCCGGAATCATCCGATCCGTACTCATCCGAGCCGAAATGACCCGAATTAAATTCAACTCGAAATCATCCGATAGACGAAGCTTTTATTCTCATATTTATATTCAAATCTCCCCATCATTTTTACCAATTACCTCCCGTAATGAAACCCTTTACATGTTACAATATAACAGTCATAGTTAATTATTGATCCATATATCTCTACTTTTACGAGTCACCCATTTATTTGTACTTTTATTTTATGCCTTATTATAATTCTTGCTCAAATATTTAACTTCTTTAGTTATTCATAAATTAGTATATATTTATTAAAAGTTGTTTATCATCATATAATATATTTATAACTTATGTCTCAAAAGTTATTCTAAGTACTCAACAAATAAACCAAGTAATTAACTAAACATACTTACGTAAGCAAATTAAAAGTTCTTTTCCATGCATACGAAGACTAAAATCAGATTCGATTGAAAGATGACACAACTTATCACATATTATACTTAATACTATAAACCCGAGCCAAAAATGTAACAAACTATTATGATCGAGGTGAAGACACACTTCAAATCAAATTTTTATTTATAAAATAATCTTATTCAATATTACATGAAGATTTATAATCGAAAAAAGATTTGGATCCGAAAAACACCCATATCCGAGTAGACCCGACCCGAAACAATAGGAAATATTTTGTATCCGAAATGACTCAAATCCGAATAACACCCGAATCCGAAGATATTCGACCTGAAACAATCCAATCAATAAATAATCTGAAAGGACCCGAACCCGAATTGACCCAAATATAAAGTGAACCGATTTGAAATGCTCTCTTACAAAAGCGATCCGAAATATAATAATTCGAAATGACCCAAATCGTTCAAGAGACGAATCTGAACTCGACTCGATCCAAATTTGACCCGGAAAATTATTGATCCGGATATTTTTCGATCAGAATGGGTTGACCCAAACTCAAGCTGAATGACCCAAATGTCAGGTCCAGTCGAAAGTAAGGTTTGGTCGACGGATTCACCCCCAAATTCTGATGATTATCATTTTCTAGGTTATAAACTGGACAGTTACAGTTAGTTGATAAACGTCTTTTATTAGAAACATTTGCTTGCAAAACAGATTGAGTGGTTGAAGTGGTCACTAATAGTCACTTTGTCAATCACAATAATATATAAGATGTCGGGAAAACATTAACTGCTAAACTAGTTTTGATATATATATTTGATGGATGCACTGATATTTTGTTGATCATTTATCGTGAGGTGACTCACGACGAAATTTTACTTTAATCCTTAAATACATAATAAAATTTTATAGTGGTAAAATATAGCTTCTAAAAATCCTTTACAATAGTTACAAGTCCTCAGTACATAATAAAATATTTCAACAGTACAATCACCATTTAAAATACAACTTCAGAGTACGCACATGTACTAAAATGTCTTCTCAAAATCCAGCATCCGATTACCGTCTCCACTTCAAAGGATCTCCATCCGAATCACTTCTAAATAATCTGAAAGGGGGTGTAAGGGTGAGCCTCATTGACACTTCTACCTAAGCAGAGTATTTCAAAGCATACATATAAATACTTTACATATCAAAAATACAATTTGCATGGAAGATTTTTAAAACAATAGCAATTCAATAATATACTAAGGCCACACGAACCGTGGTGGCACACAAGTCGGCTTTTCACATAATAATAACAATGACAATGCCCTCCAAAGAGGGATAACAAAACAATGGGAGATCTTAAAAAACACTACATTCTCTCGAAGGAGCCCAAACAATTCATAAGCATATCAATAACCATAAAATATTTTTTCAATTCATGTTTTAAGAAAATACTTTCACAAATCATATTCACGATAAAATATTTATGAACATACATACTTGATCCTTTCGAAAAGACTATTATACCAAGTTCATTACTTGGTTCAATAATCATAATTGTTTATTAAATATTAAAACTAACATATAGGATAACAATAAAATAGAAGTAAAATTGTAAGGGAAATCCCTCACTTCAAATCCAAATTCGCAATTCCAATGATGTATCTAACACCGGAAACACCTTAATTCATATCCAGATCCGTCCATAACCCCGCTCGAGATCTAAAGCAAGAAAATACCAAGGTTATCACGGTACGTACTATTTCATATGGTGATGAATCAAATCCCAAAACTCTACAAAGTGTAGTTTCCAGATTGATAAATATATATGTCCACACCATTATAGAGCACGAGTAGCACCAACTAATTACCAACCTTAATCCCTTAATTAATTAGAGACCAAAATAACTTACCGGAACAAGTCAGGCCCGTCCAATTCCTTATTCTCCACATCGATCGGCAACAAAAATATATTCTTTAATGATGACAAATTAGTAGTTCTGGCGGCAGAGAGTTTATGCACTTACGCCAAACATCAATCCGTACAGTAATTTTATTGTAACTTTGTGCAAGCCCGTCCTAATTCTCCAATAACTCTTTAGTACAGTATTTCAGAGTTTTTATGTCAGTTTAAATTGAATCTAATAAAATAAATCATGATCAATCTCGATTTATATATTTTTAAATTAATAACTTAAATTTCATATAACTTAAATTCAAATAATTTACTCGATTTCAATTTAAATTTAAATGGATGATTCAAAAATAAATTTCGGAATTTTACAGATACGTCGTTTGATATGATGAACGCATTACTATTGGATTTGGAGAAATCAAGAATGATGTTTTGGGTGACAAAAATAAGGAATTAAATAAATTTTAATTAATTAAAATAGAAAATAGAAAAAAACTAAAGAAAGTCTCGATTTTAGACAAAAATAATATTTAAAATTCAGATTTGAAATTAAAAAATAAACATATTTTTTTTATATTTTCTATTTTAATTGATTTAAGTTTATTTGAATTTTTATTTTTTAATTTCAAATCTGAATTTCAGATTTTATTTTGAATCTTCTTTTTTGAGTTATGATGTGGCAAGGTAATGTGCAAAATTGGTTTAAGTTTGATTAATGTGACACATTAACAGTTTAACTTTGTCAAGAATTTTGTTTTTACATTTTTACGAAACATTAAAATTTGCTATATACTTATAAATGCATAATTAGGTTTATATAAATGCATAATTAGGTTTGTCATGACAATGAAACGTCATATCCTGAGTTTCGTAGATTCTAAAGTTTATGACCAAAATGCCACTCTCCCGATAATATATACTCCACACTTTAATTATTTTGTTATTAGCTGAGTTGTTTAATTTATTGTTTGATTTTATTGGAAGTTGTGGAGAATGAAAATTATCTCAGAATGAATAGGTGGATAAGCATGGATAGATTTAGACGTTCATACTAAGATCAACACATTAAGAAAAGAAATGAAATTGTATTTGATCAGTTGACTGAAATTGTTAGATTACAAATTTGAAGTCACTCCTACCTAGAGTTTTAAGTTAATTGATTATCTTTTAAGGAAATAGAATCTTTAATAGCTTAGTTTTGGTGGGAGTAGGTCCGGATATATGGGAAGTTCTATTGGATAAGGATGGTAATGGTTGGTTAAAAATTATAACCATAACCATAATCAATTAATAACTATTTATTTTTCCTAAACGGTTATTAACCATAATCGTAACCGTAACCGTTTAGTAACCGACCGGTTACAACTATAATAGGTTCGGTTTTTGGTTACGGTTACGGTTAAAAACCGTTAAAAAAAATTTTGCGAAAATATTTTTTTTTTGCGAAAACTAATTTTTGCGAAAAAAAAAAAACTTTTGCAAAAAGTAACTTTTTTGCGAAAGATATTTTTTTGCGAAAAAATAATTTTTTGCAATTTTTCACCTCGAGTAAGAAAGAATTTTCAAAAAACCGATTAATAACCTAATCCTATGATTATTTCCGGTTATACGACCTAACCATAACCGGTGAGAAAATATTTCGGTTATGGTTATGGTTATTATTAATCGGTTATGATTATGGTTATAACCTAAATTAGAATAGTGATTATGGTTATGGTTTTTAACCAACCATTGCAACCCCTATTTGTGTTAATTAGGATCTCTTTGTGACTCTAAGAGAGATGGGGCCGAATTTGAATTTTTGTGACTTAAATACATTTAATCTTGCCTTACTTGGAAAGTAAATTTGGAGAGTCATTCATGTTCTCAATACTTTATTAAATCGTGTCTTCAAAGTGAAATATTTAATTGTGATATATTAGATGCATGTTCTATGGATAATTCTACGTACATTTGGAAGAGTATATACGAGACTTTAGATGTGCGAAAAGAAATTAGATGGCGTGTGGGTAATGACCATTTAATAGATACTTGGAAAGACCCTTGAATACGGTTGAAAATATGTCGGGTCTTCCCCGATGCATCTCTATTTATAATGAGATAAATCCACATGAAATGGTATTAAGGGTCTCATACTCTTTGCATCGGAGGGTGACCTAGCATCAAAGAAACCTCGGATACCTAGTGATTATAATTTCCAGACAATTACACCCAATATGGTTAGCTTAATCAGCTGCCTTGTCTCAGCTTTCATTGACTAAAATACTGGATAGTGAAATAAATGTTTGTTGTGGCAGACCTTTTGGGATGTCGACATGGAGCATATTCTTAAGATTCAGGGTCGTCGAGTACGTTTTCTTGTAAATTGGGATGTAGGTGTGGAGCTTAAAGGTACCTAATAAGATGAAAGTTTTCTTCTGAATAGCCCTGAGCAATGTGTTAGCGATTTATACAGGTCTAGGAAAAGGGGTGGATATTGATCGTCTCCTTAATGGATCCAACGGGCACACCTCAGTTTATCCAAAGAACATATGATAACGTTTGTGATGTCTTGTTGGTATATTTGGAGCAATCAGAATAAAAAGATCCATAGGGGAACAATGCGCAAGATTATGTCCAGTGTATAGCCAAGTATATTCAGCGATTTCGGGAAGCACAAACAATGTACTCTAGCCCACAACCACTATAAGAACTGAGGAAGCCGCCACCTGATGGAGTTTGAAAGATCAACTATGATGCATCCTTCAGGGTAATGCAGTACCAAGATGTACAAGTGTATTCGAGAGATTTCGATTTCCCACCGGATCGAATTAGAGGTCGAATAGGGGTTCAAATTAGATTAGGTTGTTATTTCATCTAGTTTTGGATTCTCATTTAGTCTTTCTTTCAATACAAGAATCTGCCGGTTATCCACCTGTAGCTAAACTGGTCCCGATCCATCATTAGATCGTCGAACGACGGATAATACGCCCGTCGTTAAAACGGGCGTAATTAAAGGTTGTAGCTACGGATAATATTATCCGTAGCTATTTTTAGCTACGGATAAATTTCATTCGTCGTTAGTAGGTCGTTACTAACGACGGATGAGGTAATTTGTAGCTAAATATAGCTACGGATAAATTGATCCCTAGCTAAATATAGCTACGGATTACCAAATTCATAGCTAGCACAAATTATGAAAGTTCTTCCTAATTCAAGTATTTAGCTACGGATAAGGTACTCTGTAGCTAAATATAGCTACGGATTAACTTATTCGTAGCTATATTTAGCTAGGGATTACCTTATCCATAGCTAGAAAGAATTAGGAAAGTTCTTTCTAATTCGTGTATTTAGCGACGGATAAGGTTTATCCGTAGTTAAATTTTGGCAATTTTTAATTTATTTTTTATTTTTCAGAACTTGTTCACTCGATTATGTCACCCAAATCAATTGTAAATACGCTGAAATTAAAATAGAACGAAAAGTTTTTAAATTATCATAATAAAAGAAATTCATCATAGTAAACATATTCATACAGAAGTTCAAGTATCCTAAAATAAAAAGAAGAGTTCAATGTGCAATAATAACATAACATAGCAAAAATACTCATCATTGTGTGGTTGACGACTTTGTTGGGTAATGAGTTCCATCATTTCTCTCATCATTGCCATCTCCCGATCTACTCTGGCCTGGTGTGTCTCTACTGTGTCTACCTTAGCTTTCATAGTCACAATCTCTTGCTGCAGAGGAGTCACTACTGAGTGTAATGATGACTGGATGTCCTTGATGAGGATGGTTGGTCAATGGAGAAGCTGGCAGCATGTTTCTTGCCCAGACTACCAACTCCGTAAACATTAGTGAATTGATATATATATTAACATGCATAACAATAATTAAATTATCGTAACATTAATACAATACTTACCGACATCACCTCATTTGTAACAACGCCGCGTGACCCATAGTGATGCCTGGCCGTGCTCCTACCATCTCGCGACTCAGTTATCCGGTTCTACTGGTTTTTGTAAGACGTATCACGCACGTGGTTATTCCATCATGCCCACTCTTCATCAATTAAGTGCCTAGGCTTCACAGCCTTTTCCTTCATATCATGGACCATGTTTTTGTATTGATTTGAGCCAAGACGCTCAAACACATGCCACATATGAGGTACCATCTAATTAGGTATGTAGTACGTTTTCTACAACAACTACATACAAGTCCAATTAATCAATGAAGTCCATATCATCGCACGAGTACATGTGTAATAAACAAAAAACTCAAACGATTTCAATAATTTACTAACCAAAATGATGACTAACATATCATCCAAGCCAATAGAGTGGCTAACATACCACTGAAAGAGTCCTAGATTAAATAACATGAAGGGTGACTAACATATCACCCAGACAAGTAGAATGGCTAACATACCACATTATCAGTCTTAGATCATGAAGGGTGACTAACAATATCACCCAGGCAATAAGAGGGGTTAACATACCACAGTAAGATGTTAGGAATTTGATAACAATTTGCCCTTCGCATATTAGCATAGAACAAGAACACAAATATAACTTTAATTGATATGTATGCTTACCCTTAACTCGTCAAAGTGATAATGTTTCGTTTCATTATGTAGAGTTGACCACTTCTCTCCTCTTCACTGGCCCTCTCCCTATGAGTCTTGAAAATCTTGGTCAAGTCCTCAACAACTGTCTTCGGCCAAAACCTACAGATAGCAATGAGAACAACAACAAATCAAATACTTATTAGTAAATAAATTAAACTCATCATCATATATTTTCTTACAAAAACAAAAAACATTACTTATCGAGGCCGTTGATGAACATCACCGGCTTCTGTTGCCACTTCGCATCCTTCACTATCTCGAATCTATAAGGGCAACCGTCGCCTGGGAACTCCTTAAGGGAGTAGACGTGGACACACTCTCAGCCCCCGATTCCGGTGGGGTCTGGCTCACATGAGTGTCACCCTGACTGCTGGATTCAGTGAGTGGAGTACCACAGCCACCATGGATCCCACTAGATCTGGGTATGATGTATGTCATCTTCCTGTGGCGCATGTCATCTTCCTGTGGCGCGACATCTGCAAACGCATTTTACATTGAAGAAGATAATTGTACTAGTAAACATATAAAACATGAATTCAATTAACCTGACACATTCAGTTAGTAAACATATCAAGTAAAAAACTCCATCGAACTCTCCCAATTACTTTACGACGGTACATCCATTCCCGATCGGCACTCATTTTTAACCTAGCACATCTTAGTTTATTAGGTCTTACTAACTTTCAACTACATTCCAATTTTTAAGTTTAATTCCCTCTAAAACATTCTACAAATTAACAGGCCCGGCTAAGCCCATGCGCGGTAAGCCCAACCGCGCAGGGCCTCACCATTCTAGGGGGCCCCAGGCCCAATTTTAGGGCCCCAACTCTGTAAGCCTGTTAAGAATTTTTTTTGTTACTGAAGAATTGAATTTAACAGACATGAAAGGGGAATCACAAATTCACAATCAATTTCAACGGCCTCTTTGCCTCTTCAATTCTCACTTCTCGATTTCTTATCAACATCCATTAATCCATCCATTCAATTTCTCAACTTTCGAAGTACAATGCCAGTTGATCATTATTACAATGCTTCAATTTTATGTATATATACATGTTTATCCTTCATCCTAATCATCATCCAGATATGTTTTAACCCAAATCCACTTCAATTCTATTGGTATTTCAATTAGGCTTATTGATTTGATAAGAAAACAATAAAAAGGATACAATTTGGTCAAGTAGTCGGGGAAAATCTCGATGGCGCCCACTGCAGCACTGCTACAATTCAGGCGGGAGCCTCAGCTCCCAATTCTTTTTCTTTTTATAATCTTTCTTTGATTCTCAGATTGCTGGTTGGAAATTTTCAATCTCAATTTAAAGATCCAGCTAAATAGCTAGGGGACTGATTGGCATGGCAATCAAATGGCCATTTGGATGGGATTTTGGTGAAATTGTGTTTGAAATGGAATTGAAATAGGGTATTTGAAGTGTATTTTAGGCCAAATCACTTTTCATCGAGCCAAATGAGGGCATTTAAATGCTTGCCCAATCAGCCCCTAATTTTCTTTGATTTAGTTACTTAATCTAGGCAATAAGGCCAGATCGTAGTTAAGGTCTTAAGGATAATTGATGAGTTATTATTTGGCTAGTTGTGGCCTAATTGATGTTGCCTCTTGAGTTGCCGTGGAAGTTTTAGTACTTAAGAAAATTTTAAAATTTGAAGATTTAATCAATAATTTTTCTACAAAGAATTTAAAAGAATTGCATTTTTCAAGTAATTTTTATTCGTTGTAACTTGTAATATCTATTTTAAATAACATGATGTATTAAAAGATTTTTTTATTCATTTCTATAAAGATAAAACTATATTATTATATAGCATTTGGTTGAGGCCTCGACTGAAAGTTTGGCACAGGGCCCCTTCAAACTCGAAGACAGCCCTGCAAATTAACCATATTTCACAAATATAATCATCAAATGGTCTCACAACTTCTATACGTATATACTTAACTTTAATCCCAATTATTAAATTCAATCTTCAACTTATCTCAAAATTTAACTATATAGTAAAACATACAATTACTCAAATTAACCTAATTCCTAATATTATAAACAAGTAAAGGTCTTATGAAAAATAAACTAAATCTTCATAATCATACAACATATATTAATATATCAAATTCAACTAATTTAGCTAATATATACCTCATACATATCTCAATTGCACATCTCAAAGTAATAACAATACATAATATAGGTTCAACAAGCTACCAAAATACTTCCTATAAACATGCATTTGCTAAAACTAATCCAAATTAAAAAAATCCCCAAAAAATTCGAATTTAAAATAACTTGAATCCGGACTAATTAACGGATGGAATATCAAATTGAAGTAAGATATGAGCTCCACGTTGCACAAGCTGCGTAATGTCACCAAGAATCGTCGAAACCGTCAACCTTTGACCGGAATCGATTTGAAGTGGAGAAGAAGAAGGAGGAAGAAATGAAGAGAATGATTTGGGTCCCCAAATCCGTTTCTAGCAACGGATAACACTGATCCGTAGCTATTAATGACGGATCGGGGTTATCCGTAGCTACATTTTTTTATTTTTTTATTATTTTTTAATTTACGACGGATCGGTGTTATCCGTAGGTACATTTTTATTATTTTTTTAATTTAATACGGTCATTAGTAGCTACGGGTTAGCTAATCTGTCGTTATTTTTAACGACGGATTATCTAATCCGTCGTTACGGATAACGACAGATCCATATACGGATAATATTTCGTTATTCATAATCGATTTGTTGGTATAAATTCGTAGCTATTTTCCGCAGCCATTTCATGGCATTTTTGTAGTGCCCCAATTTTAGTTTAGATAGGATTAGAAGTCTATATTTCTTAGGTTTAGCTTAGTTAATTACATTATATATAGGCAACTTAGGTTGGTTTTATTATTCATTAATTGGTATATCAAACAACTATTCTTTGGTTTTCGCAGTAAAGCTTGGGCGTGTTTTGATAATTCGTCACCGTGAGTTATTCTACGTGTTAAAATCATCCGTCTATCCTTTTATTATTACACTTCAGTCTATCCTTTTATTATTACACTTCAGTTCCATAACTTGACACCTCTGGTCGGGATTGTTGTTCGTAACAATGTTGGGCAGGTTGAAAGAGGATCAACTTCCCACGTCTTGAAAACTGAAACGACTGAAGCCATCGCAACCAGGTGTGCGGTTATTTTTGCCTATGAGATAGACTTAGATCAAACAATATTCGAAGGCGATTGATCAACCGTGTTCGAAGAGGAAGTACACGATTTTGTTTCCTCTTTTTCTGCAGTAGAATTTCTCTAGCTTTTTACTTTCTTTTTATTTCTTTTGTTTTGGTTATTCGTTGTTCGAATAAGTTAGCTAATTGCTTAGCTGCATTTGTAATACCGAATAGTATTGATAATCTTTATATATTTTGAATATTTTATCATGCATGATGTCTTGATGAAAGTTACTAAAAAAGAAAAGAAGATATTCAATTGTTTGATCATGCTGAAATTGTGCAATCTATTATTTACGGGAAATGGATTTCCATTGATATTCTTTGAGTGTATCAAAATTCTCACCTTATCTTTAGTTGCGTTAGCTTTGCTTGGAGAATTGGAAATAAAACTCAAATATGAATAGAGAAAGATAACGTTGAAATATAACAGGAAAGATTTGCCACTATTAATAGTACTAGTCATTGTGGGCATGGAGGGGTCCAAAATTTTGTGTGCCAGATAATACCAACACAAAAATGCTTCGCAGTGGGGACAAGTGTTCGACGGCTCTGCTAGGAGTAGTCAAACTACGTGTATATATGGCTTGTCCTTGAAAATTTTGAAATTTTAGTCAGGAGAATACTAATAGAAATGGTATGAAATAAGTTTGATTAATTGGTTATAGATATAAGTGAACAACTATAGGAGTTGTGTAAGTGAATATTTAATTTAAGTTAAATTGGACCGACTAGAGTTGAGAAGATTCACACTTCTAAGAACATGGTAGATAGCTTAGCAAAAACATTGCTAATTTCAAAGTACCAGTTGTGTTCTTTGTTACATAAAGGTCTGCTCCAATTTTAGAAGTGCATTTTGGAGTACCATCAGAAAACTCAATCCGAGGTGGAGGTTGGTGGGAGTAGATTGGATTATGGTGATGGATTAAAGAAGAAGGAGCATGAAGATTTGTAGGTTTTCTTCTATTCTGGTTTGCTTGTTCTCAATTCGTTTTCTTACTTCAGTTTATCTGTAAATTGATATCGATTGAAGCTTTGTTGTACTGATTATTAATTGTGTTGCTCGATAAAAGAATCTATGTTTACTCATGTAAATACAAGTTATTATCGGGCCACATAAATTATTGTATTTATTGTTCTTGTATATGTTTTTGATTGAATCTTGTTTGAGAGAACAATCGGTTGTTTGATGTAGCACTATTCTCTAGTTGTGTTTTAAATTTCTTATCTGGTAACCATTCCAAGTATTATATGAAATATTTTAAGTCTTGAGTTTTTTGAAGATTCGATTAGAATCTGTTGAGACTATGTAGGAAGTTTGTGTGAGTTGTCTCTTGAACTTCTTCGCAATTAACGATTTAGAAAATTGACAACGAAGTGCAGTTTAGTTGGTAAAACGCTTCTCTTCTAACTATGGAAGTTCGAGTCAACCTATAATAATTAAAAAATAAAATTCATGAAACTAGAACATGATATCTATTTTCATATTGAGTGAAGTTTTTAAATGATTTGGAAATGATTGTGATTGATTGTGATTGTAAAATATATTGTGACATAAGATTGGGATGGACTTGTAAGTTTGGTTGAGGTTAATAACCTCTTGAAGTGAAATTTGTATAAAGTTCATACTGGAATATGATCAACAAACACTCTTAAACTATACAAAAATTTATGAAATTTTATTTTTACAAAAGTTCTGTGAGTCCTGTAATATTGTATAATAATTGTACGGCTTTATGTGTAAATTATAATTTTTTATTTATTTATAAATTATATATTATTGTATACTAATTGTGTGGCTGAATCTTTTTGTGTAGAACTCTCAGAACTTTTCGGACATTTAGAAGAGTTTCTCTTATAACTAATATCTACAACTTTGGTTACTCTCGTGTTGCACTTGATTATAACAACCATGTATTCTGACAGTTCTTTTAAATTTAAAATTATTAAATTAAAGTGAATAAAATTAAATTAAATTGAATTACAGTATTAACTATGATGAAGTAAAAGTGAATTGAGTGGAATGGGATGAGAATAAAGTTTTAGTTAGGCAAAAAGAGGGCCTTCACATATTAGACAGCGTCGGCCAATCATTTTTCCTTCTATCTGGAACACATTTCAAGGCTTATTATTCTACAATCTTTGAATGGAGAGTTTTAAACGTTGTATGCACTTCATATTTCTTTCGAATTTATCAATAAAGTTTATTTGGTGCTGAAAAAAATGCAACGAAACATACGTAGTTAAATTGAGCTAAAAACAATACGTATAAATAAATATAATAGTATTAGGGGTTGAAATGATCATGCAATATAGAACACTCTGAAACTCGAAAGGGACAAGTAGACAAAACCAAATTCCTCCCAAATCACAAGTCATTCAGAAATTTCCAAATACCCTAAATATACTCTCTCTCCCTCCAAGGCTAATAATCTATAATCAATAATATAATCACGACAAATATTACAATTGTATACGTCGATATATCTAAATTTTTAAATATCTTAAATATACTCTCTCTCCCTCCAAGGCTAATAATCTATAATGAATAATATAATCACGACAAATATTACAATTGTATACGTCGATATATCTAAATTTTTAAATATCTTAAATATACTCTCTCTCTTCAAGGCTAATAATCTATAATCAATAATATAATAACGACAAATATTAAAATTGTATACGTCGATATATCTAAACTTGTAATATTGATTGTATCCCATCCATACACGATATATCATGTCTAAAAGACTAAAATTGATAAATAGATATTCTGACTACTTGATGTCCAAGACTAGTATGATCTTATCTTCATTATATAACAACAATGCACAAGGCCACAAATCCACAATCATAGAGGAACCAATACTGCAGAAGAGAAAAAAAATTCCAGAGTGGTGCAATGAGCAGCTTATCGAATGACCAAAACATGAACCATGATGTTACTATCATCCTGGTTCCATTTCCAGCTCAAGGACACCTCAATCAACTCCTGCAGC
>JAYMSP010004021.1:0-17657 GCA_036897095.1 Plantago elongata
AAAACCTTTTCAGATCTTTTTTCAGCAAACATCCTCCTTAGTCCTTCCGGTTCTGTTTTAGCGAAGGATTATTTCTCTTTGTCAAAATCCAGATCGATTATTCTCACCAAGTCTCCAGCTCAAAAAAATGGTATTTCGGTCATATCGTTCTCAGAAGTCGAAGTTAGCAAGCTTGCAGCTCCTTTCAACAAGTCTCTCGTGGGTAAATTTGTTTCTAATGCTCCGGTTCTGAAAGAAGTGAAAGCAGCTCTTGATAAAATTGGATTTTCGGGTAAGTATTCGATTAATTCATTGGAAAAGAAATCGATTATCTTCCAGTTTGCTCATGAGGCTGATTATGATTTACTTTGGATGAATGGGTCTATTACTGTTAACTTTGTTGCTATGTGTATTTCTAAATGGTCTCCTCTTAGCTCTCTTCATTATGACTCTCCTATAGTTCCTGTTTGGATTTCTTTTTGGCATTTGTCTGTTATGTTGTTTAATCTTGAGGCCCTCGTTGAACTTGTTAAACCCCTAGGAACTCCTCTTCGAGTAGATATTGCTACTGCCTCTTTTACTCGTTTAGAGAAACCCGTGTTTTGGTTGAGTTAGACATTTCTAAACCCATCCCTCCAGCAATTCTTATTGAGTTCCAGGGTTAACCGCTGAAAGTTGTGGTTAAACATGAACTTCTTCCTTTATATTGTTCACACTGCTGCAAATTTGGTCACTTGCTTGTTGATTGTTTCCTGAAAAATCCAGGCAAGAGTAAGGTCTCTTCCATGAGTAATCCTGAGTCTCCTTCAGTTTCTTGGGTTAATTCGCACTCGTTAGGTTTTGACTCGGTTGATGAGGCAGTTTGGCCCCAATGGCCAACTAGTCAGGTCCCTTTGTCTTCTGCTTCTACTCCTCCTTCTCTTTGGAAGACAGTTCCTTCTAAACCTTCTTCTCATGTTCAGTTGCCTCATCAGTCACTAGAAGATCTTCTTTTGGCAACCACTCTAGTAGATGGTGTTAACATTGATCGTGTTCGTTGCCCTTCTGTCCCTTCCCCAAGCAGGTCTGATTATTATGGAGTTCCAGAATTTGAACCAGTTATTTCTCAACGTTGTAACAGTAGCTATGAGTTCTTCATTAGATCAGAGGCTAGTTCTCCTAATAATGTTGATCACCTGGATATGGACTACATGGACTCCTGTCACCAGTCTATTGTATCAGGATATGGGCTTCATGGACTCATGTTTCCAGTCTACTGAAGATCTCAGTGTTATTCAACGCTTGGCTGCCCTAGTTGATGCTAAAAGGTCAACGAGAAGTAATCCCGATCAGTTTATTTAAACCTCTCTTCCCAAAAAGAAAAGAGGTACTGGAGGAAAAAAAAGGAAAGAAAGGAAAGTGTTCCAAATGAATGGATCAGAAGTAAGTCGGTTGGCTATTGTGCCGAATCTATAGGAAGTTTGGTTCTCAACATTCCATTGTTGTATGTTTACTATAGACTCAGTTAGTCTGGAGATTTTGGCATTAGTTCACATGTTCACTTCAACTCTAGTGATTTTCTTCCCTTTATTGCTCTTTTAGTTTGGTCGTATGGACTTTTATAATTTTGTTGCTTAACTTTGGTTCTCTAAATTTGATCGAGTTATACAGGGGTGCTATAAACTCCGTGAGTTCTCTATTACTATTATGAATAATACATAGAAAATTGTAAAAAAGAAAAGAAACTTATTGTGAATTTACATTAATCGTATATATAAGTGAGGACAAATTGCTGAATGAGTTGTGCCATTATGTTCAGCAAGGTAATGGACAAAAAGAAAAGATTCTATGAATTATGTTCAGCAAGGTAATGGCACTATAAAGTGCAGTGGAAAGACTAGATAAATTTCCCAAGATCAAATAATATCAAGTAATGAGAAAAAGGCCATGTTTTTTTATTTCAAGTTCAAAGTTTAGATTAGTTGAAGACTTGAATTGGAGCCTTATTGTTTGTTAAATTTAACCTTATTGGTTACTACTCATCTTGATCAGCCGCTTGTTATGTGTATTACTGTATTAGTCCCATTGACTGGAACAACTCTGTTTCACCTTCTCGTGTTTGGATTTTTAATTTTTCAGATGTTTGAGTGATGCTATGTTATTGCCCTGTTCTGTTTCACTTTGCGAACTAACTAAGCTCTTTGTACTTGTAGGGAGGTGAAGGAGAAGACGAAAGAAATTGCTGGGAAAGAAGCACCGAAGGACAAATAGTAGAGATGGCTCCCTATTAGTGCTATTTTTTTGCCGAGCCTGAGTACTTTGATAAATTTTGTTTTGACAACATATTTGTCTGTCGAGTATAATTTTGATTAAGTGAGCAAGTGGCAACTTTGTTTTGACCACATATAGATGTTTTGATAAATATGTTTATGTGTTGACATGGAAGTGGAAACAACCCTAACATTAAATAACAACGAAAAAAATATGTACAAACTCAATCTTTAGGATCATTAAAAGTTAAAACTAACGAATCTTTAATTATCTTATATTTTAAGAAAATTTTACGTTTCTAAGACTTTTGCATAATATTAATACTAGTATGATATTGAACTAGTGACAAATGGATTATTTTGATCTCGATCATTATTTTATTTGCATATATTCTACCTGTTTTACTAAGTTCTTCCTAACTTTTTTCATGTTTCGTTAGAAACTTACTGATAGAAAAAACGTAAGTTTTTATTTTATTAACCAATTCTTAATTATTTTTTCATTACTACGAATTTATAATCATTCTATTCCTTATTTTGTTTATTTTATCGTTGAGTTACAACTTTATGATTATATTATGTATCACAAACAAATATTCCTCCGTTTTGTACAATAAGACACGATGTTTCTTTTATGGACGTCCCACGAAACTAGACACGTTCTAAAAACAGTAAAAATAAATAATTGCACTAACTAATTTAGTATTTATATTATACTAAAAATGTAAGAGGTAACTCGTTTTTAGCTACAGAGTGGTGAACTAGTTTTGTAGTATAACATACCTTCCTTTTCTTTTCAATATTGGACACATCTTTTTCTTTTTAATATTGACCGGCTGAAAATTTTTAAAATATCCTTTGAGGGTCTAAATTTTAATCACCCGCTTCGGGCGGATGGGTGTCGATGCCACCTACCTATGCACATTATATGTACATTTTTATTTTTTTATCATAGTTATATAGTAGTTAATATAAAAAATAAGAATTA
Organism: Plantago elongata; assembly: GCA_036897095.1. Classification (NCBI taxonomy): domain Eukaryota; kingdom Viridiplantae; phylum Streptophyta; class Magnoliopsida; order Lamiales; family Plantaginaceae; genus Plantago; species Plantago elongata. The sequence goes on from JAYMSP010004021.1 coordinate 3,217, forward strand.
ATATGAGTATATGACCACTCACACAATAGAGAAGAGCCGCTATTTTTCTTTCCTAATTCTTAATTCCTAAAACTAGTCGCCCTCTTTTTCACCCAACTGAGATTCTTAGATTAAACTTCAAATCTATATTGAGTTCATAAATCTTCCAATTGCATCTCGAGATTGTGGTGCAATGCTTCTTCTCTAGTGACTGGTTCAAATCTCCCAATTATCCTCAATATATAACATACATCAATGCTGTCAACTTCGTAAAATTCATCGTTTTATTTAATTTTGCTTTTAGATTGTTAACTAGTATACATTTATCTATTATATTTAATTTTATTATTTTATCTAGTATTATTTAATTATTAATTTATCGATTATATAATATCTCACTAAATTAATAAAATTTATCAGTTCCAACATGATTATCTTTAGAGTTTTTACCTTAGTTTTGCAAAAGCATTGACTGTATGCACAGTTATGTAGACGAGTTTACAACCCATGCTTGGTTGTAAACTTTTTGCCAACTGATCACCTAATTAAATTAATTGCCATAAGTTATGTTGGTTCGAAACTGCAAGCCGAACAAAACTAAAAATACGAAATCTCTTCACAAATGACTAGTTGCTAGTTTTGCAGCTCATTGAAAAAGCATTGACTGTAAGCACAATCATATATGCGATTTGTCTGGCTACTATTAAGCATAGTTATGTTTATGTACACGAGTTTACATCAATGCTTGGTTGTGAACTTTATGTCAATTGACCACCTAATTAAATTGATTGTAGAAAGTTACGTTGGTTCGAAAAACTAAACCAAAGATGCAAAGTAGTTGAGCAAGTCGGTGATCATCTATTTGCAAAAGGCTCAGGGTGCTGGTTTTGCAGCTCATTGAAAATGCATTGACTATAAGCACAGTCGTATATACGAATTGTCTGTGTTGGTCCAGGTAACGTTAAAGGAGAAGACTAGAGGGGGTGAATTGTATTTTCAAACTTTCATCGATAAACGGTCTTTCTCAGAAATTGGAGTGATACTTAGATTCAGAGAAATGAAGACTTTATGCGATAGATAAACGTGAATGTGCTTTGCAATAATAATGTGTGTGTATGCTATGATGGAATGTAAATACAATAAATAAATAACACAACTTATAGTGGTATCTGGGGTAGCGTAATCATCCAACTAGTCCACTTCGGCCTTTCTAGACCTGGAATTCACTAGAACAGATAATTGAGTTCTCTTTATAATGTATCATATTCTAAGATTCCTACAAACAAATGGTTCCCAACCAAATGCTCCCCTGAGTTGTTCCCTAGCTTCCTGTACTCAAGATAGACTTGGAGCTTTTCCTTGATTTTCCAAACCAAGTACTTCTTGTACTTCACGCCTTAATGGTGTTGGTTATATGATTGTTATCAGGCTTCTCTTAAATAACTTCAACTATTTATCCAGAGAGCTTGGGAAGATTACACCGCTTAATATACGTGTTCAATATATCGTAGGTATCTCCATTAAACAACTTGTTCAATATACTTGCTAGACTTCTTTTTTTGCTTTTACCACTAATTATATATGTGTTAATCACAATTGTTGATGTTAAAAATCAATTATTGATGTTTTTGTTGTATATACTAGGCTTCGTAAAGTGGTGGTCAAATAAAGAAAACATTTGATGATAAAAATGGAGACGTGGATGGAGGAGTCAACGGATAAGGGTACAAAGATAATTCTAGTTTAGATAGTATTTTTTATTTTTTTTATTATTTTGTATGTAAAGATATTTATTGATTAATAAATAAAATTAACTTCAATGTTTTACTTACAAATGTTGTGTTAACAAATCGGTTGTTATTTGTAATTTCATACTAAACATAGATAATTATGTATCAAATATAGACAATTAGATCCAAAATACCAACATGAGTTGTGTCATGCAGGGGGAAAATCGAAGGTCAACTCGCGGAAAAATTCGATCGTATAGTTTGGTGTATAAATTGTCTATAAATTATATTGTATAGTTTTGTGTATAAATTATCTATAAATTATATTATATAGATTTGTGTATAAATTGTTTATATTTATTTATATGTTGGACTCTCAAGTACTCTCAGTATATTGTAGACTCTCAGCAAACTAACTATTTTGGAAGTTGCAACTGATGAAGATGATTTAAGGAGTATTTACATTGTTTTCTTGAATAAAGAGATAGTAGCGTATTAAATTTTAATAGATAAATTGAATGGTCTAGGGATGTTTAGCGAATCAAATATTCGTGAAAAATTCATGAAAATTTCAGTCAATATTCAATCGTGTTCGATATTGATCCGTTTGAACTGTTTGTGAATACGTTTATTAAAAATGAACACGGACACAAAATTTATTGTTCGGTAATTCGTGATCAGAAAGAACTCTTTGTTCCTACATTCTCCAAAATCCCAATCTTCTTCTTCATTACTACTACTGTTATTTCTCTACTACATCTGCTGCTATACTCAACAACAACAAACCCATACCAAATCCATCACCTCTCTATCTCTTCTTAACTCAAAACCATCAAATCTCACCTCAGGTTGCCTCAAGAGCTGTGGCGTCCACATGGATCTTTTACGTGTTGTATGGTACGAGGTTATTATTGATGAAACCCGGAGAGGTAAAGCGGTGTGTACAGAGAGCTGATCGACTTGGGGCTGATAGGAGTGCCTCTATGTTTCTAGATTCTGTTAGGGCCGGGCCGTTTTCATTGCAAACTATTCGTGAATTGGGCTTTTCAGACGATGATAGATGTTGAGGAAACAGCCACTAGCGCTTGGTGTCTTTGGAGATCTTAAACAAGTCCTGGTTGACACTGGGAAGAACACGATGGTCAGTTGTCCGAGAGCACTCGCCACCAGAAGGCTGGGTGTTTTAGGTGCTTTGGAACGTAAGAACCTGATTAAGCAATGGCCTAGCCTTTCAGCTATTTGCAGATGGACAGACCACCAATTCTTATTGCTCCTCACGTGAATGAAATTCAAATTAGTCATGTCTGCCCAAAGGAGGCTACTCAATGAAACTTTGTAGCATCTGTAACTGTGATCAGCTACAGGAGGTTTCTTCAGGAATACTATGAGGTAATGTATAAGTGTTTATTGTTATTTCTTTGTCAATGGGAACAAGCGATTTTGAACTTAATGCAGATTGTGCCATTATGTTCAGCAAGGTAATTCATAGAATCTCGCAAGCAGCTTTTGCCATTTAGCTTCTAACAGTATTTTAGAGATGAGAAACTAGAAGCTGTATCTGCAAATGCCCTAACTGTTCTTGCTACGACTTAGTCGAAGACATTTCGTAAAATTATGTTGCAAACACTCCTGGCATTTGTAACTTGTAAGTATTGATCCTCTTCCTATCCAAATCAAGTCAGTTGTCGTCTTAATCTTCTGGTGCTTGATTCAGTTCCCTGCATATATGTACTGACTGATGTGTTTGTTTTGCATACCATTGTGGCTCTACTGAACTTTAAGCTATATTACTCTGTTCAACTATAATCCATGTTGTGATTATCGATAACCACCACCACTACTTTTCATCCATTACTGTGACTTGTAATTGTAAGGTAAGATGGCTTTGAAGTGTGGCTCTCTCTGCAAATTAAGATTACTTCAAAATCTCCAAGAAACGACTCTTCAGGTTCACTTGAGTTTGAGATTACTCGGAACTTGAGTTTGAGATAGTTTAGTTCACTTGTTGGTTTTGTATACAATGTTAACCAACTGTTAGCTCCTTAAAAGTGTCAAACCTTATGCAATGTGTTGGTCCTTCTTTGACGGATATAAAGTTATTAGCTATAGCTCGTTTACGGTTTTATAGTTAGTTCTTCAGGTTCCGCAAGAAAACAATGAATTAACCCATAATTTAACTTGTCCTAATTCGTGTTGGAGTTTTTAATCGTCGATGACTTGATGTATTTGTACAAACCAATATAAATATCTATCACTTTATTCTAAAAACAGGGTGTAAATCTATCGGGTCGAATGGAACATTTCATTTCTTTTACCTGTTTTCATTATTTTCTCCCCAGAAAGTTTAATTTATACACGGGTCTTTATTCTGGACCGCAAAAATTGATGCTAAAGAGCATATCAAGGACCTTTTTCTTGTTTAAGCTTGTTGAGTTTTCTTATTTAAAATACTTAATAAGTTAATTTATGGTTAATTAAGCCGCACATTCAATGGAGTTTAGTGTTCCTATATTTAGAATGAGTATTTACCGCACATTATCTCTGCCTCTTAGCTCTGCATCTCTTTCTTTCCCTTCCTCCCTCATTTACTCTTTTCGATGGAGGAACTGGGAAAAACATCATAAAACAATCATCTCACTTGTTCTTCCTGGACCCTGTTACAATCTTCTCACCGACCGATCACCTTCCGGGCTTCATCGAACGCCAATATCAAGGTGATCGATTGTCAACATGGGGTCGATTGTAATGGAACCTGAAAATGTTGCCCTGTATTCAAATGTCATCTACCCTGGACATAATCTTACCACGATTTGTCTCCCTGTGAATAAGTTCACGTCGAAAGGTTTATTTTATCATACAAGTCCTTTCGACTATTCGGTTCCTCTTCTATTGGCACAGCTCTCTGTGGGTTGCATGACTAGTCTCATAGTATCTCGTCTCCTCAGGCCATTAGGCCAACCAAGCATGGTGACACAAATACTAGTAAGAGACATTTGAATACCAATGCATTATTTCCATGATTTCTTGAGAACTTTGATAATGATTTAAATTAACTATTTTTTTTTTAAATCTGGAATTAACAGGCGGGAATATTAATAGGTCCATCTCTGTTGGGAAGGATACCTGGGTTTCTAAACTTAGTATACCCGCTCGAAAGTATCGTTATGATCGACACATTGTCATTATTTACATTCATATTCTACTATTTTTTGGTCGGAGTGCAATTGGATCCTTGGATATTCAAGAAGATTGATAAGAGTGACCTACAAGTTGGCATTACAACAGTTGCATTCGCCATACTCCTAAGCATGTTCGGTGTAGCCATCCTGCAAAATGGTGACTTTTCACTCGATCTGGATACATTCAACGCGCTTCCAGCCGTTGCAGTTCAATCTTCTGTCATAACCTTCCCCATCATTGCGCAGTATTTAACTGAAGTCAATATGGTGAACTCTGATGTTGGCAGAACGGCATTGGCTTCGTCAATGGTCAGTACCATATGTGGAATGTGTATTGTAGTATGTCTCACTATTGTTAATATGCAGTCAAGTGAAGTGTCAGGGGCTTTGACGAAAACTTTCTTAGTACTTTGTTTTTGCATATTCATTTTTGTGGTTGTCCGACCGTTTATTATGTGGGCATTGCGAAAGTCTCAACAGGGAGAACAAGTGAACGAAGGCTTTATCGTTCTAGTGTTGGTTGGTGTCCTTATTTCTGCCTTTCTTAGCAAAGCCATAGATGTTAGAATCTATACCGGGCCTTTGATTATTGGGATGGCAATACCAGCTGGGCCTCCTCTCGGATCAGCTCTCGTAGATAAGCTTGATCTCATCATAAGTTGGATATTCATGCCGATCTACTATATGAAAAATGGATTGGTCATTAATGTATCATCTATAAAATTTGAGAGTTATATGTATATGCAATATATAACACTCTTATCTTCCCTTGGAAAGTTTGTTGGGGCTTTTCTTTCTTCATTGTATATCAGAATGCCATTTATGGAAGCTGTTCAAATGGGTTTGGTGATGAATGTTCAAGGTGTTCTGGAACTAAGTTTGCTCAAGACATTGAAACAAGCACAGGTGTGTATCTGTGTCTGTTTTTTTGGGCTTAAAATTTAGTTTAATCCGCATTATCTCACAAGATTTGGTTTGCAGATTATACATAATGGTGCATTCATTGTGGTGTGTGTGTCCATGATACTTGTGACTGGAGTTTCCTCGGCCTTACTTAAATACATATATGATCCTACAAAGAGACGCATCGCTCGCAAGAGGAGGTTGGTGGAATTGCCACTAGAGTCTGGGTTACGGATGGTCGCGTGCCTGCATGATCAAGCGGATGTTTCTGGCATCAACAGCATAATTGAAAATCTTAATCCTTCATTATCAGTTCCTATAAGCATATGTCTTATCCACTTCATAGAGCTTGTCGGTAGGGCTCACCCGGTTCTCATCCCCCACAAACTAGCCAGGGTAAGTTCCAGCAAAGCGCCTGGTTCAAGAAACATCATAAATGCCTTCAAGCTTCTGCAGCAAAGCTATGATGATGATGCCATACTAATGCATTCATATACTGCAATCTCGAGTTACTCACTCATGCATGATGAAGTGTATGAAATGGCTGCTACTAGACGAGCATCCCTCATTATTGTACCTTTCCACAAGAGATATACCAATGCAGGTACAATTGAGAGTTCTAAATTAGGGATCAAGATCATGAACAATAACATCCTCGAGACATCGCCATGTACTACAGCTATTCTTGTTAACCGCGCACCAACTTCAGATTCCAAGGTAAAACTGGGAGCATCATCTCCTTTGCATCAAGTAGCAGTATTTTTCATTGGAGGCCGTGATGATCGCGAGGCACTTGCTTTAGGGACAAAAATGGCAAGCCAGTTGAATATCAACCTGACCATAATCCGTGTCATTGAAAACACTGGAGATGTGAAGGACACCTCTATCAACACTCTGTGGGATAACAAGGCGATTAATCTAGTGAAAAAGCAAATGAAAGGGAACCAGAGAGTTGTTTTTACAGAGAGGATTATAAAGGATGCAACAGGAACAGTTGATATCATCCGAGCAATGGAAAATCATTTTGAGCTTATCATTGTAGGAAGGAATCATGACGAACAATCACCCCTTATACTCGGCCTTTCAGAATGGGTAGAAGGATCGGAGTTAGGTACAGTGGGAGACATGTTTGCTCTACCAGATCACAAAAGTAGTTCAAGAATACTGGTAGTCCAACATCCTAAGGATAGTCAGGGTCAAGGGTCACAGAGGTCGTCACACCATACTGTGGATCACTCAAACCATAACTCATTTTCAACTGGGTAAAATGTTTCATACCTCTTTTTTCTTGGTTTATTTGAGTACTCTGTTGTTCATATTCACAAATTTGCATGTACATTTATAAGCATAAAAAACTCCATACATCCATTCCATTAACCTCCCTGAAGAGATTGAAACCGCCCCGGCGCGAGAGTATTGGATAGTTAATATAAATAATTAGACTTCATAACTCTTTACAAGTTTGAGTTTGTAGATGAGATGTAATTAGACCTGTTACGTAAATTGCATTTACATAATTTCAAGCAACTGTCTTGAGATTTTTCATCTTCTGTTTCTTCTGTTTCCACTTGACAGGTTAGTAAAATACACCACTAGTTCAGTGCAACAGGTATCTTAAAATCTAAAGGTGCACCAACCAATACCACATTTGATTGAAATTCATCTATCATATGGAAAGTATGAACTAGAATGCTAAAATATCCATTCAATCCATGCTCATCTATGACCAAATAATTACAATTTGCTTTAAACATGACTCATAGAAATGATGACTTCAAAAACCAAAATAGCCAACTTACCATTTTGAAACTGAGGCACTTCTATCACAATGGCAGCAGATCAATAGACCTGTAATTTACACAAACAGAAGATAATCTATAGCATTTCGAACAACGAATTGGTTACCGAAGAGTTGGTTGAAGCTAGGGGTAATAAATTAAAAACAACTGTGCCAGAATCCAAAAGAACTGGGATATATATAGGCTAAATGATCCGAAGAAAGAATCACGTAGGGTCGGAAACATGCGTCGTTCTCTTCCAAATGCTCTACTTTTATACAAATATTCCTCGGCCTTAAAGGGCCTACTTACATCGACTCCACTCGAAGAACTGGTGCATATATGGGCCAAGCGAAGCCGACACAGTTGAAGATAAAGAGTAGTATCTGTCCTTTATACTTGAATAAAAGCAAAAACAACTAAATACCACACATGTATCTTCAAATTGATCAGCAAATCTCTTCCAACACCTTAATCTAATGGTCCAGATTCTTGAGAATCATCCTTAGGAGATGGCTGATTTTGAGGTTGCTGCTGATGTACTTGTTCAACTCTACCCTGTTCCATCTGCTGATGATACATTTGGCTCATTAATGCCTGTGATAATCCAAGTTCCAATCCTGGAACTTGCTGGCTATTTTCAGTACCACAATCACCACCCAAAATAGATGTAAAGCTCATATGCCCCATGTTCCCAGAAGACGGCAAGTCAAAACCTGGGAAACTAATCTTGTTTAGATAACCTGAACCACTCTCATTCCCCATTGATGGTCCAGAAGATGAAGATGGATGAAATCCATAACCAGCACCAGATGGCCACAATCCAGCACCTGCACCTACATGGGGTCTCCCCATAGTCCCACCAATCATAGGCCAAGAACCTAATGAAACAGAAGTGTTGTGCTGAGAAACAGAAGCAATATTACCAGCTGAAGCCATAGCAGAAGCAGGTATTGTTCCAGTTCCAGTAGCAGCGATAATAGAAGGCTCAGCTTGTTGGAGTAACCACTGGATTGTTTCACCATCAGACTTGTGGCCTAATTCTCTTGTCAACTGGAAGATCCTTGCAGCACATAGAGCAGGCATCCTGATCCTTCTCCCTCTACCTTCCACTTTTGTGTGCCTATCTTTGTTTGAGGTTCTTTTTGGTGCCAAAGACTGTTTCTTGGGCTGTAGTTCTTCTTCTGCAACTACAATCTGCAAGTCATTCGGCTCTGGTGGTGCTTTCTTGTTGTTGTTTTGGGTTGTGGGAGATGAAGATGATGGTTGATAAGGTAAGTTTAAGAAGCTTGGCATATCATGTTTGTGTTTTGAGATCTTGGGATCCATCAAGACTTGATTTTTATTCTTCTGTTCCTGTAATGGTTTATGGTAATATAAATAGCACCAGCTTCTCTTAAAGATTAGATGAGAAAGACAGGTTTTTTATTGAAGAAGGTGAGGTGATCTTTTTCAAGAAAAAGGGAATATGTGAAGGTGTGTTCTCCTGTGATTGATGAAATCTTGCTAGTGTTTTTGGGTAAAAAGACATAAAGTAGTACTAGTAAATAGAATTGAAATCCCAAGGTAAGATAGAGAAGAAAATGGAGTAGCATCTTTGTCAAAAGGAAATGGATCTGTGCCTCTTTACACTGTTTCAGGGGATTGACTTTTGACTTGTTCTTTTTTATTTACAGACATCCATTTCCCTTTGCTTTCACTGATAGCTTCATCACAACCTGATTAACTGTAGCACGGCAGTATTCTAGAAATGGAAAGGACATTGTAGAAGGATAAAACTCTGCAACTGATAATGAAGATTTGACTCCATCAATACTTGACTTCAAGGCTCCTACAATTATTATTACTTCCAAATTTGATTCCCAAACAAAAACTTAGTAGTAATTGTTATCGGTTTTGTGACTACAAGCCTTCGACGTTTTAATAATACTAATATTATAAAATGATGTGACATCTTATTCGTGTTATTGAATTCGTATCGGTATCGATATCAATCCATTACGGAATAACAACAATGATAAACTAAAGAAAATGAAGGTTAAAGAAGTGGTTCTGTTTCCTAGTACCTATCTTGAGTTTTGCATGCCATGATTGCAGCAAACAAACAGCACAATGGATGCCATCTCTTGCAAGGTACTCAACCAAAGGCATAAATTATTATCTAATGGAGAGATCAAGCTTGAAGCCACCTGGCAGATTATAATTGGGACATGGAGTTTACTTTAGACCCACTCTAGGCCCATTATTAAAGATAATATTAGTAATTAAAGAGAGATAATCATACAAAACAACTTCTTGGAGATACTAATTCAGTGGTCCTTTTGATAGTTTCATTTCATGGTCCTGGCATAAACTCTAATCTTAACTGAAGTTTTTTATCAGAGCAACTTTCTTCACAGGTTTAGCAAAAGAAGTCTCAGAGACACACATAATCACATGTAAAAAGCAACAGCAAAATTGTATTGAATTGAGTAACCACTCCAATTACTCCATTATATTTACTTATTAAAACTAGTAAGATTATAAACAACTACATCATTAAAGAAGCAAAGTTCAGGAAGTACTTATGGAGCATGTCAACAACACTGATGTCTATCCATTCTTTAGGCTTACTTTGTCCCTTTAATGTTGGTGTCTTTATCATTACATAGCTATGACATAAGTAGTGATTCAAGATTTGCATATACTTATCTCTGGCCATTTTATGTCAAAATTAGTGTCTATCTACTTGAGTTTCACATCTAGTATATATACTGGTGATTCGATGGGTTGCGAATTACGAGTATACTTGTAAACAGATAAATAAGTCGTTCTGTTCAACAGTTGCCATTATGAATTGTTTGTATACTCCAATCAGGCTTAAATCAATCAAGCATATTGTATCCATTCATGAACATGAAGGAAAATGGAGAACATCGTGCATGCAATGATTCTTAGCAGAATATAAAGAGGCTAATTTCAATGATTGAATGTCCCACCAACTGTCAAAGTAATCATGTCATAGAATGAGCAAGGTGTCAAAATATTAAGCAAAAGAAGCTCTTATTCTCCACTCTCAGCACTTACTTTTAGGTTCTTCATTCCTTTTTTTCAATAAAGCTCTCCCTGAGGGTAACTGAGTAAGCAAACTCAGAAACAGCCTTCAGATGTTTCCCTTCCCATACCATATATTTATTCGGCTCACGGCCTTGTTTGAGCGAATACACGAAATAGATTGATAAGACGATGACACTTATCAAATCCAAATCATAAACATTTAGATCAAACCATACCAATACATTAAAAGAATAAACAGGAGTCATTCAAAACACGCTTCTCTCTTTATGTCCAGAGGTTATTGAACTACCTGTCACGTGTATTTGGTGCTTGCCAGTATGCTGACAAGAAAATCACTCCTTCAAAGCTGCTAAAATTATTACACTTCCTCATCTTATCCAATAAGCGCCAATGTTTTCAAATCAAAAGTTATTCCATCTAACATAGACCTACACCTATTACCTGCACATCCATTTTCTTTAGATTTCTACGCAGGCCGGTATTTGTCAACGACAGAGCAAAAGTGAAGTTAAAGAGTCGAAAAAAACGATACATTAATACACTTCTGCTCTGTTGTTAACAAAGACTGTTGCCTATATCATCTTCTTACAATCCCAAATCAAATGCACTGGTACTAGTTAACTACTTGCCAATCACACTTCAATTTATGTACATTAATTGAACAGTTGATACCAATATGAAAAATTAAATGAGCTTGAAGATGAAATGTTAGGTATAAACGAGGGAATAATACATGGAAATTTATATACAGGCCGCGTTTATCAGAAAATACTACTACAGTAATGCACAGACAACCTTACTTGTTCAGTTGTTCAGCTACTTACGGAGGGACCGAAGTACATGCAGATAGGCGGATTAACCCTGAAGATGGACAGAATTGCGGATGGTATTGTCCATATCCCATCACCACATATCAAACCAGAAGCAACAGCAGGAGCAAAATCTTCGGCACCCTTCTTATTCAACCGCTCCCATACGAACAATATAACTGTCCCGACAAACATGTCGATAGCAAAGTAAGCTCCAATATAGAACGGCACGGCCATTGCCATGGGAATAGGAATGTACTGAGAAACTCGCTTTGGTACAAGATCTCTCAAAAGATTAATAGCCAAAGCAGCAAAAAAGAAGCCACAACACAAGGCCAGACAGTGCTTGGGAAGTTCTGAGAAACCTTCTACGCCCAAGATCGCCATTTCTCGGTATATAACAGCATAAGGTGCTTTGTATGGACTGTCGGGCGATCCGATATCAAAGGCACTCCAGTACATCCAAAATGTGAGGGGTGCAATCACACAGCCCATAGCAGTTCCAACTATTTGACTTACAAACATCGACTTCGCCGATGAAAGTGTGAGGTAACCGGTTTTGAAATCTTGCATAAGATCGGCAGCTGTGGAGACAATTGACATCATAACACCACAAGCAGCAAGACCTGCCAACACCCCACCCTGATTTCCTACAAGCGACGCAATGATAAAAAGTCCAATTTTGCCGTAGGTAGAAGCCAGACTCCAATCTGTCAGCCCAGTACCGTAGGAATTGCAGAAAGCAAGGGCTGGGGCGATTATGTATGCACACAGAACCAGATACCACTTCAGAGGCGGAAAGATCATTGGCATTGTGGCAGCAGATATTGCCACCAAGCAAACATATCCAGATGCAGCAAACCAGAATGGAATCCTGTCTTTGAGGAAAACTTCATCTCGTTTCTTTTCTTCCAGCAGTAACTTCGAGGTCTCATTATCTTTCAGGATGAATTGCAAAATAACAGTTTGAGAATCGTATTATCATATATAATAATTAATTAAAATTCACAAATACACTCACAGCTTTGACAATAAAAATATTTTGATATGTTCACAACTAGAGGGTGTACCATAATGCTATCATACTTAACTAATGGATATCCTTTATTTAGCTGAAGCATCATTTGCAAATTTCTTAAATACAAATTCAGACCATGTAAATTGCTATATAGAACAATTGATACTCCTGGGCATATGAGATAATGTAAGTCCTGATAGATGACATTACACTAAAGTGCAACACAACATGCTACATGAAATAGATTATCTAGGAAACTGCGGAAAATATTCTCACCTGTAGATTCCCTTGCAATGGGGAGCAACTGTTTTCTGAAGCATATTTCCTTGACTGTCACCAATATTATCTTAATCAAATTGTAAAGCCCATCACCAAGAATAATGGAAATGGCTATGAAGACCTGCAAGACAACATGGTTGGAATAAGCCTAATCCTTAGAAAGACATCATAACGATGAGAAATTATGATTATATTATAGGTACACATTATTATAGACAGTGAAAAAAAAAAAAAAAGAGAGAGAGCGCAAAGTAGGGGCAACAGTTAGAAGCAAAATTCTCAAGAGACCCAGGTTGTAAATTGATTCTTCTGAAATGAAACAGATTTGGATAAGACTAGAAAGATGATTAAAAAATTAAGGATATACTTAATGCATAACTGATGGTTCAGGAGTAAGCTAGTTATGATAACAAGGAAGATAGGGTAACGATCCAATAAGTGTATGATATAGAGCCAAAGCGCGAGCTGTAATTGCTTCACTCTAAGATTCAATAAGTAGCAGCTTCAGTTTCCAAAAGTGAATTAGGAGACACCTTTAATATAAACTCCATCTAGATTTCTTTTACCTCGTTTTTACTTTTCTATTTATTGAAAATTCTTGAAAGATAGTAATTCGCACATAATTTTGTAAGGAAGCAAGAAATCAGCTAATTACAAAACCTCAGAAATATATCTTGGGTGGCTATTATCTCTAGTACCTTGTAACCATAGAGACCTTTGAAATCATTGCTTCCAAGGCCATCTGGATACCAATCACCTGCACGCGTTGAAATGAATGGCCAAAGAAGACCCCATGATACAATGGCTCCAAGTAGAACAGAACAATTGACTATGTGGGGACAAATTAGGCCACAGCCAACATACGTCGGACTAAAGTCAAAATAGAACCTGCATGAGATCATATAAACGATTGAGATCCCATTGAATTACATGCAGATCATTTTGAACTGTCACACAATTGTAATGGACTATATTTTATTACTACTGCAACATTTTACAGGCAGAGAATTACGTATTCTTGAACAGCGTCAAGCCAAAGCTGGGGAAATTGTCAAACCCACATGAATCACCGACACCGCTAAAGAACCATTTAAAGCAACTCCAGATGAAACTTATGCTTAAATATTTTCCCAGAGAGCTCACCTGCTTTCTGCGAAAATAGATATAAAAGAATACAATCAGACCTCTAAACACAAAAACGGTAATGTAAGATTAGGTAGGAACTGATAAATTCACCAAATTATCTCGAAGAAAGAAAGAGAATTCAAGGGAGGAAAATCGAGAACATAATAATTCACTCAGCCATATATACAACAAAATTTCAAGGTGAAGATTTTGATTTTTTTGACTCCTGACATCCAAATTCATATTTTATATAGAAAACATAGGCAATTGGAATTCAATAACGAACAGTTAAAATAAGAGGACATCCAATTTCTAACTCCATGAAACACTTGCATGTCATTTTAGCTTTAGTTCATCAAAAGATATTAAAATTCCAAGCTAGCATTCTAACAAAATAAGCTAGGCTGAGGTTTATGGACAATGGTCAAAGAACAGATGTATAATATATTTGTACAGCAAACTTTAATTTACCATATTGATTATTTATCATACAAAATGAATACGCTTTCACAATTACTAAAAAGACTTGAAAAAAGATTAATCAAGTTACTTTGCAAGTTCAGCTCCAGTATTTGTATGGAAGC
>JAYMSP010004022.1:0-17651 GCA_036897095.1 Plantago elongata
TATATATATATATATATATATATATATGTATATAATACATGGTAAACGTCGTAATTTGTCGGGTTTTAATGGGTGCGGGTTGAGTCCTATCTTAAAAACTACAAAGTTTGCATACATAGAGAGGTGTTTGATATACTATAAGGTAATTTTAAATTAATCACCTTATAAATCTTAAAAACTTTAATATATAATTTATAATAAAATTTTACAATTAGCAATATCATGTGAGCTCTTATTTAATTTTTATTTTATTGTAATTGATTTACTTCAATTTATCTTTTTATATATTTATTTTGTATATATTTTTTGAAAAGTAAATACATTTTCTTGAGGCATGTTTATATATGTTTTTTTAATACCCGTCGAATTTTGATGGACAATAAATTAGTTTACTTAGTCAAATAAATTAATTATATTGGAAGAAAGTCTTATATTCATTTAAGGGTAAGGTACTATATAAATTATTCGAGAATAAAAACTGCTATTTAAAATAGATTGAACCAGAAGAGCCTTTGTATTAGAAGTAGTACCCTTATTCATAAGAATCAAGTCATCACATATACTATGGGGAACCATTCTGGAAATTGTTCGGAGCTAATTTTTAGATCCTACAAGTTGAAAGTATTTTGGTTTATAATTTTTTTTTTTTTGCCGTTTAAGAAAATTGTTGTTTTGACGGTTTAAACCTCACGGCAGTGTGGCTTTGACGTTTTAAACCGCAAGATTTATGTTCGCTATTTTTAACAACTGAAAACTACGGGTTTGAAACCAAGAACCAATTGGGGTCTACATTTGAGTCTTGTGACCGCAATTTAAGTCAGCTCACATTGAACCATCGACATTTCGATCGGGCTAGTATCATATAATCAAGGAAGTGAGGACCTGAATTTGACATTCGTTGAGTTTTTTCTTCTATTATAGCCACAAAACATTTCACATAAACGTTCAGAAACTTTTGCTCAAATGGAACGACTTTGCAGAGAAATAATTTATTAGTCAATCCGGCTGTAGGGTAACACTATGAAAATTCCTAAATTGATGGTTGAGCTAGGACTACATTAGCTCAAATAGGATTCAAATCTTTCACTCTCACAAAATTATTGAATAATCAATATATTCATAAAATGATTCAAAATATGTATACAGGTTACGAGAAGATATATTTAATTTAATTAAAAGACTAATCTAACTAGAAATCTGTGGAAATACGTTTTTTATTCCATTCGGCCCGCTCCAATGAAATTGGTTAGAGTTCGTCTAGAGGTCCAGTATCGATGGAGTATCTATTTATTATTCTATTCTATCTTATATTAAGTAATTTGACTCTGTCTTGATTAGCAAGTCAGAGAATAAAGACTTATTCCTAAAATTAGTCTCTTGTTAGGCAACTCTAGATTCTAGCATATCTCTTTCAATTATTTATTACCATTAGAACTCTTGACTACCTGAAATACTCTGTCAGGTAGCAAGGATAAATAGGACCCTAGGTCTTAACCCAAATTATGCGAATATTAATGAAGACATATATTTTCATCACTCCGACCGCATTGCGTGCACCGGCTAGGCTAAACCCTATCCGCGAACCTACCCCTTCAATGGGCGAACCTAACTCTTCAATGAGCGAACCCGCTCTCACGAGCACCAAAACTGCCACTACCGTGGCAAAAGGCTTGGTAATCCGTTCCACGGATTATCCCAAAAAGTTACCTCCCCACATTTGGTATCAGAGCGGGACGATACTTCAAGAGCGCTTCCACCGATAATCGTGAATAAGAGGGTTCTAAAGCTGGAGGGAGCCGTGCAAGAGATCCGTGCAATGGTAGCACGAGTGAAGGCGGCTATGGTGTTCGGCGGAGAGAACACGGCTGAGGAGTAGAAGGAAGAAGAGCTCGAAGAAGGCGGTGGTGAGGAGGAGCATGGGAAAGAAGACAGCGACGAAGGGAGGCAACTAAGGAAAAGGAGGCTGCTATAGTTCCACCGGAGCCGACTCAGGTAAGTAAACGACCTCTTGATTCCTGTTCTGGTGTTATGGGTGGGAACGAGGGGCGATCATGTTAGTCGGAGGAAGAAGAGGAAGGTGGTGAGGTGACGGAGAGGAGAGTGGCGATGAGAAGGAGGAAGAGTCGAGGGATGAGGCAGAGGAGGAGATTGGCAAAGTGGCGGTCGAAGGAGGTGCGTAAAAATCGACGCGAGAAAATGCACAGGTGCGTGCACCTTACGCACCAGGCTGCTCAATCTGCACCAGCCAACTTGATGCGACGCGTGGAGGCCCAGATCGACGCGTGGTGACCGACACGGTGCAGGGCATTGAGGTGGCATTCTCGGAGGGTTCCTGGTCTGACGATGGGGACATTGAGGAAGAACGGGTAAAGCTCTGAAGGTGCAAGAAAAAGGGACATGATCGCCGCAAGTTCCTGGGGAATATCGGTGATGGCTCCATGGGCACGAGGAGCGGGTAGAAGGGTGCCGGGAAAATCATGGGAGGGAAAGAGGCGTATGAAATCCTAATTGGGGACGACTCTGGATACACTAGGGCAAGGAAACTCAACCTGGTAGTAGTAAACCCATCGGAACTTAATCAGGTATTCCATGATCCTTTTAGTTCTTGTATGGGGGGTAAGGGTGACTACGGTGGTTGTTTAGGTCCTATGGGGGGAGAGGACATAAACAAGGAGGTGAAGGTAGGTGAGTATCCACTGCTAGGTAATACTATTAAAGTGTTTATTGGGGATAAGTGTGTCTATAACGTGCTGAGACTAGACACACCTGGTGAAGGAGTGGTGACTGGTGATCCTCTTAGTATAAGTGACAATCTTGTCAAGATACATAATGACGGTGAGCCCATAGACAACATTGTCAAAGTGTCTATGAAGGAGGAAGAGGCGAAATCTGGAAGCTGTATGGAAGTAGCAGGGCACTATGGAAGAAGCACGGTTACCTAGGGTAAGTGGCCACCATCCTAGTGGGGTAATGGGCATTGGGACTTAGGGACGTTGGAACTTGGCTATGATAATAGCGCGAGGAAGCGAAGTTGACCAATGACCGTCTTCGATTGCGTCGAAGGAGGTCCGGTCATAGGCCTTGGGGGAGAGCTCTTGGTGCTTAACAATGGCTCGAGGGTGGGTCGACAAATTGGCACCTCCAGTGATTCCATTAGCAAGGTGCCTTACTTATTCCCTTCTACAGCGACATCGACTCCTTTTCCGACAGCCATGACCATTCTGGCCCTACCAGCGGTGCCACCCGAGATTCCGGTCCGTTCCATGGAGGTGATAGAAATCTATAGTGACGAAGAAGACTACAAGTTTCAAACTGGCAACACATGGGTCCGAGGTTGGCCATAAGCTGAAGGAACATCTGGCACGAAGAAGAGGTGCAACTTGGTAGAGCCTTGGGGACAAGGCTCGTCTGGAGGGGAGGGTAATGTGGGAAGAAGATTTTCTTACCATTCGGCCCGCTTTAATGGAAGTGGCTAGAGTTCGTCTAGAGGCACAATAGCGATGGAGTATCTATTTATTATTCTATTCTATCTAATTTTAAGCAATTTGATTATGTCTTGATTAGAGAGTCAGAGAATAAAGGCAGAGTATCTGCAGGAGTCTCCTATTCCTAGAATTAGTCTCTTGTTAGGTAATTCTAGATTCTAGCATATCTCTTCCAATTATTTATTATCATTAGAACTCTTGACTATCTAGCATACTCTGTCAGGTAGCAAATATAAATAGGACCCTAGAGCTTAACCCAAAATATGCGAATATTAATGAAGACAAATATTTTCATCACTTCGACTGTGTTGCTTGAACCAGCTAGACTAAACCCCATGGGCGGAGGCATTAATGGGCCAGGTGAGGCAAGTGCCTCAACTCAAATTCACCTGTGAATTTACTATTATACCCCTAGTAGTTTTCTATTAATAATTTTACCTCTAGCCCTAATTATTTACAGCCCACTACCTACTCAGACAGAAAGAATACGCTGCACGCTGCAAATTGCAATCTCTTCCAGCCAGGCCGTCTTTCACTTGCCGTTTCATCTTCAGTTCTTTGTTCTCTTCCAGTATCAATAGAAGGTCAAGAATACTACCTTCCTTCAATGCTTCAACATGTTTTTTTTTGTTACTCTCCTCCTTTAGAGACTTGTGAAACTGAAATAGCGAATTCTTCAATCGAGATGTTGCTAGAATTCTTCTAAGCTTCTTTTGTTTGTTAAAAAGTGAAATTTTGGGGATTCCAGCCGGTGGGAACTGGACAAGGAGGAATGGCCCAACCGGGCGGATAACCCCACGGGGACCAAGGCGGGAAGGACCAGGTTTGACCGGGTTGGGGAACGGTTTGCTGGTTTTGGTTGGATTTGTTGTTTTTGCCTTTGGATTGGTTTTTCTTGTTGCGATTGGAGTTTTGGTTGCGGTTGGTGGGTTGAGATTGAGGAGTAGAGGAAGGATTAGAATGAGCAACAAGAGCCGAGGAGGAGGAGCAGATTTCCAGATTTCCCGAGCTCGTTCCTTGGCGGTGGAGTCGTGAAGATTGAGGCGAGAACAAAGTTGGAAAAAGGTGGGAAGGCACTTCTTTTGTTGGATGTGGGTAACAAAGGTAGAGTAAGATTCCTGAAGGTCATTAAGGGTACGGAGCACCAAACGTTGGTCAGAAATAGGAGAACCAACGTTGGCAAGTTGGTCGAAGATGAGTTTGAGGTGATTGTAGTAAGCAACCACCGAGGATAAATCCACCATCCGAAGATTAGTGAATTCGGTTTCAAGGGAGGCATCACAATAATTCTGGTTATCCTGAAAATTTTGATGAACTCGGTTCCATGCAAAATTCAGCTGTGCGTTAGCGACAAGAATGGAGGAGAGGAGATCTGGGGAAACGGTAACGTAAATCCATTGAAGGACAACAACATCAAGGTGTTTCCAGGTAGCGATTGATCGTCATCCTTAGCGGCGATGGAGGTTTCAAGATCAGTTTTATCTGTAGGAGGGATAATATGATCGAGGACAGCATGGACCATGGTGTGAACTTTGAACAGGGTTGCCCATTTGTGATAGCGGCCGGTTTCAAGGTCAAGGGTAATGGTATAAGATCTTTGACGTTGGTGGCAGCAAGAGCCGAAAGTAGGTTGGTTCCGAACTTGGGAGACATGATCATGGATGGGAAAGGGAGTTCGAAAGTTTGGAGAGGGAGGTACGGCAGGCTGTTTTGGTTCAGGAAGGGAGCGATTCGCTATTTTGGGACATAAGAAGAATCACGAGAGGCAAGGGGCGATTGGCTTTGCGTGAGGCAGAAGTCAATTGGAAGAGAAAGCAGGTGCAAACAACAAAGTCGATCAATCGGAAGAAGGAAGATCGAGTCAGAGGCTATATGCGACGTGAGGTCAGAAAAGAGGGAAGAATATATGAACCTGTTTTGATACCATGTAAGATTATTGAATAATCAATTGTATATATTCATAGAATGATTCAAGGTATATATGATGTAAGATTATTGAATAATCAATCGTTTATATTCATAGAATGATTCAAGGTATATATATACAAGTTACAAGAAGCTATGTTTAATCTAATTAGGGAACTAATCTAACTAGAAATCTAATATATATACTATTCTATTGTTAATACAATTCTATAGTCTATCACTCATGTAGATAAAATGAATGTTTAAAACTACATCGTATAATAACTAAGTATCATAACGCTTGTTTATATACCATGTTTGGACAATAACGAAGTGCGTGGAAAAGAAATGTGTTGGTAAAATAAAGTAAATATATTATTAAAATTTATACATCACGCTTGAGAGTATCTTAGACAGTCGTTATAAATATGGACAACTTTCTCTTTTTATAAGATCCTTTATGAAATGGATGAGCTCATTTCAACAAATATTACATGTATAACAGAATACGAACAATCGTGTAAGTTTGGATGATAATTCCTCACCTAAATTTACATCTACAGATCTTGTCTCCCACTAGATGATCACTATACATATTTTATACTGTAATATACAATATATAGATCGAATGCCATTATAGTGGTAGAATGATTAAATGTGAATGAGATACCATGACGGCATGACGAACAAAAACCTTGGAGAAGTACTTCTTGCATTAAACAAAAAAGGGTTGCTAAGTCATAAAGTTAGACAACGTGTTGGACATGTTCAGATGAGAATTCACCTATTTGCCCCTTAAATGATTAAAACACAAATATGGAACCTTATAAATTGGTAACACATTTGGCCATCAAATTCAGAATTGGAGAAACAAAACCTTATCTTCGATATTCTCAAGTATATACATTTCCTCATTCTCTAATTTCTCCTCTAGCTAATTCGTCGAAAATGAAGGACAAGTTCTACGGCACCATCTTGCAGAGCGAAGCGCTCCTTAAGGTTCGATTCGATTTTTACAAATATGTTTCGGTATATTAAGCCGTCTAGCTAGGTTTTTCTCTTCTGATCATGAATCCGTAAATTTTATTACAAAAGTTTTCTCCACAATGTACTATTTGTCTCGATCATAACTTTCTATTTTGGGATCTTTTACACTTTCACAGTACGTGTTGGAAACAAGTGCATATCCCAGAGAGCATGAGCAGCTTAAGGAAATAAGGGAAGCTACTGTCGAAAAGTATAGTAAATGGTATGATCATGATCCAATTTACTAATATTGTACATATGAGTATAAATATTTATACTTGTTTCGACGGATGAAAATATTACATAAATGATTTCGCAAAAATAACATTAAAGAATTAATATAATAATATTTTATACATCTCTAAAAATTAGAATTTGATCAATGTATCGGACGCTAGCAAGTCTTATAAGAGATGTGTCTGTGTAGAGACGGACCATGTTACTAATAAAAAAATTCATGTTATTAATTAAAATACTCATATTATCGACATTGAAATTTTCATATCACAACAATAAATATTTTAATATGGATGTTTTGATTAATATTATGAGTGGTTTTATTGGTAATATGATTCGTCTCTGTATAGAGATTGTATTTTATGATAGTTTGTGATGAGACACTTTTCTTTTTTCACTCCCGTCCATATCTGGATTCGAAATTACCACCCTGACAAACTAAGTCGTAAATTGATACAGGAGCTTAATGAATGTCCCTGCTGATGAGGGCCAATTTATCTCTATGCTATTGAAAATAATGAATGCAAAGAAGACAATTGAAGTTGGAGTATTTACTGGTTACTCTCTTCTTACAACTGCTCTTGCTCTTCCTGATGATGGCAAGGTAATTTTTCCTTTTTTTTTTTTTTGTTTTAAAATTACTGGGACAATTATATAATAATTTTTTTTTTATTTCCCTTTAGATTGTAGCCATTGATCCAGATAGGGAAGCATATGAAACTGGATTGCCATTCATCCAGAAAGCAAAAATGGCTCACAAAATCCAGTTCATTCAAGCTGATGCTTCCAGAGTCATGAATGAATTCTTGGCAAAGGTACTTAATTATTTTGGATCACAAGTTCAATTAGTTTATTTTCAAAATATTTCTGGTTCGTGAACATTTAATTGGTAACTTATAAATTATACGATTTGTTTTTAATATCCAATATCCAATATTATTAGTTTGCTAATTGCTACAACTTTCACTGTATACTATTACTAGTTGCCTCTTAATTTTGGCCAATGTGAGTAAAGTAATAATTACATCTATAAGATTATCATATTAGACTATTAGTGGTCCATTTAAGAAACTAACTCAGATTGAATTATTGATCCATCATCAGGGAGAAGAAGGTACATTTGATTTTGGATTTGTGGATGCTGACAAAGAGAACTACATTAACTACCACGAGCAACTCCTTAAGTTGGTTAAGGTTGGCGGGATCATAGCATACGATAACACCCTCTGGTCCGGAACTGTTGTTGCGACTGATGAAGAAGAAGTTGACATGGAACAATATCTGAGAGGTTGCAGGAAGGATGTCATAAAATTGAATGAGTTCTTGGCAAGCGATTCGCGAGTCGAGTTGGCTCAGCTTTCCGTTGGAGATGGTCTTACTCTCTGCAGGCGCATCAAGTAGGTTGTCATTCAGATTTCAGTAGAAGTTGAATTGGTCTATATGCTTTAATCTCTTATATTTTCTATGTAATTTTGTGTAATGCATATACATTATTCCTATGCTCCATATAATAATCCAGCTGTTAGCTAACTAGCAGGTTGTAACTCATCATTTTCATTCTTCAGCCTTTTTGGTTTTCTTTATTTGGTTGATTATTAAAGAAATCATTTCAGTACCAGTTAGATATAAGTTTACGATGTCATTGACAATGTAATCGCATGACATTGTAGGGTTCATTCTCCATCATCACCATTCCATCATTGACCAGTCTTGTTGAGTAACTCATTCTCCATCATCATCTTGACCAATCAACCCTTAACCAGTGAAGTTTCATCAAACTCTATTGATGGAGTAACCCATTCCCCATCATCATCTTGGCCAATCAAGTTCCATCATCAGTCATCACCTTGATCTGTTAAACTCCATTGACGAAGAAACTTATTAACAAAAGAACATCTCTTGCTTTCTCAATCGACACGATTAAAGACATGGCATGGGAGCTCAAGATACTTGAAAAATATGGAAATGCCCGCGTTATTGTAATTTTGTTCCGGTACGAATAGGAAACTTTTCCAGACCTAACAAATATTACTAAAACTTATAAAAGTCATAGTGTTTATAAGAGTTCATGAGAGTCTTGAACAAACACACAATTATATATATACAATTATAAATGTAGCGACCGCCCGGGTCGAGGTTTGGACATCAAGGATTATGCCGAACTCCCAAATACACATATCAAAACGTATAATTATTACAGACCCCAAATATAATTTATAAGTCAAAAGATATCTCATACGTCTAGTACAGTAGAAGCGAAATAAGTAGCGAAGTGTAGAGTCAGTCTATCTACCCCAACCTCACTTCGTGCTCTATACCTGGGAAATCATACAAGAAGAGCGTAAATCATATAGACTTAGTGAGGATAATCAAGCATATATCAAGATAGCATGAATGCAACAAGATAACAAACCACCACAAGCTATTCAAACAATTTTTAAAATGGAAACCGTTAACAGGTAGGCAGGATCATAGCACATAAAATGTGCTAGATTTACATTACTGTAACAGTAACTGTCTTGGGCTAGACCGAACGGATCAGGTATCGGTCAAATAAACAAGATAGAGGCGTGACCTCGCGGGAGTTTCATATGATGGTCACGACCCATCGCAACACACATATATAGGACCGTTTGAATAGTCCGAACAGGCAAGCATGAGCCCGAAAGAATAGAGCTGCTGAACTCTTTATAAATTTTGTCGAACAAGTCGACCAGGTCGGTTTCCCAAGTTTTCCAAAATAGTGTGGTTGCTTTTGAAATCATTTTTCATGCAATGCATATCATGTGGAACAACAAGATATAATCAGGATGGAATAACAAGATATATCCAGGATAGAATAGCAAGATATATCCAGGACAGAATAGCAAGATGTAACCAGAATACAGATCAAGAGGGTACAACACGAATAATCATATAGTTGGTAGTCATGTCGTTGTCAGTCGGGATGTTGTCGCGCAGTCGAATTCAGAATCAAGCAAGCAGACAAGCAAGCGGGAACAAGTACTGGAATAGAAAGATTTGACAGATAACAACTTTTCCAGGGCCGGATGCCGAAAGCCTGAAATCACTTACCTTGGATGAACTTGTAAGCTACGCAACCTTGCGAATCCTGATAAATGGACAATACTACTTAACTTTTACGCAAGAATAATTACAAGATTCCCTTAAATTCCCCCCAACAAACAATCATAAACAAGTGGCAACAGTTAAAAAGACGAAGACGCTTAAGCATATAATTTCATATAATCATACGATGCTACAACACACTCAAGATCGACACAGTACCAAGTTTCATGCTCAAGTGGGAATTAATTCAGAACCTAAAGATACTATGCGCAATTGTACATGACAAGTAGATAAATAAATTAAACACCAAGAAACATGTCACATGTACACAAAAAGACTGGCTTTCAAAGCTTCAATACATATCCTTTAACGTACTGCAGATTAACAGTCGAGTAGGCACTTATTCACTATTTATACATAGAATCACATAGATAAAGAAATAGTAAATCCATTGCAAAGATGGTTTAAGAATACTAAGAGTATTATTGGTTCCAGGATTGTTTTGCAAAAGTCATAATGCTGAAGATGGTAATTCTAAGCTTATGAGCTAGGCAAATTGAGCAGATAAATCAAATCAATAAGAGTGGACACAAAACACGCTATGTATGGATTTAACAAGTAGCATACTAGGTAAACTGAAATCTTGATCTAACATTCCAAATTGACATAAATTTAAACACCAACCACTATGAAGGCTACTAGCAACTCAAATGTCTCCATATTGTTTCAATATCAGACACTATGAAAGTTCAAACTATTAGATCATTAGGTCTCATTGTTTTCCAGCTAAAGAAGGATCCCCATTTTGGACTAAGAAAACTTAGACTTCTCAGTTAATGACATGATAGATTAGATGAAATTGTATTGTAAACCACCAATATCATATTATTCTATTAAACATCCACGTCGACAAGTAAAACTAGAATCTGAACGGAGCTCTAACAAACCAACTACATCCAGAAAACCTAGTCCATCACACAAGTTCACGAGTCCAAGAATACTAAAATAAACTATGACTCCAGCTGCATCCATATTCCATACAGAATCAACCAGAATAACACTACCAATACCTCCACATTATCAAACTTCCAGAAAATCGACGCTTTTAACACGTTGCCTAACAACTCTCTAAACTCTAAACAAAATCAACCTAATGAAATCACAATCCAGTTCAACACGACACAACAGCCACACAGAAAGTCAATTGAATTGGTTCAAAATTACCTGAGTTCCAAGAGTTCCAGCAGTGTGTTAACTCAACCAGTCCATAAAACCTACTAGATATATCAAAATCTCACGAATAAAAAAAAAACTTAAACTACAATGTGCAATCATACCAATGCCAGCTGAATCTAGATCAAATCAACTCAATTTTAACTATAGACGCAGAAACAACGCACGAACAGATGAACCGTACCGAACTTAAACTACAACAGTTCACCAGTACAACCTTACACAGTCAAATTTCCACGGAAGAAGAGAAACAGGGCACAATCGACACATCAAAATCTCAACCACATACGCAGCCTTCAAGAACAGCAGGATACAACATCGAATTCGAACACAAACATAGTCACAAGCCCAACGAAGAATTAGACACAGACCACGCAGTATGCAGTATGCAATATTACAACCAAATCAACCACACAACAGACGACAACCAGTCGACAATCATACATACACTAGACACACAGTCACGCACATCTAGTATACAGTCGAATCAATTCGAATTCAATCGACCAACTCGAATTCAAACAATCTGTACGAATTATAACAAGAAACAATACAAAACACGAACCCCGTTCCAGAAATCGATTACAATCGAAAGAGAAGAAGGACCAACCGGAGAAGTGGATAGAGAGCGCGACAAGACAGTCAGGTGCAAGCAAACGAACGGTTAAGTGATCGACGCGGATGAAAGGCGAGAGAGAGAAGAGAGGGGCGAAGCTACTGCTCGAGTTTGAGGGGAATTGGTGGTGACTGAGAATGAGGCTGAGAAGCCCTATTTATAGGAGCTCCGGCCGACCAAGCGTAATTGAGAAGCTTGGCTGCTTCTCGTCGTCTGTGACTGTAGCTAATTGCTTCAGTTGGAAGCTTGTCCAAACTCGATCCAGCGACGGCTTGTGTCACACGCCTCAATACGCCAAAACTTCCCGGTCACGAGTCGTCTCAGGGAAGGAAGGGTGAAAGGGAGAAATTACTGTGAGGCGGCTGGCGGTCGGTGGCGTTGCGAAGAAGGGACGATTGAAGAAAGAAAACGGACGGAAGGAATGAACGAGTATACTGAAGAAAAGAAGACGGAGAAGAAGAAGATGGGTACATACGTAAAAATATAAACCTATATCATTCTGGACTCCAAATAACGCGTAAATAAACTTCAATAAATACGAATTCGACACCCGGGACGATATTTGATGCGAACTAAAGTAGAATAAAAAATAATTTTTTGAATTATTATTATTAATATATAATATTAAATAGTAACTTAATGCTACGTGCAAATAACTGGCAGATACGAACCGGCAATTAATCCTCATATTTAATCCGCTGTTAAGAATCGATATACTAGCGAGCGTCGAGTCAGGGTCAGGAGTCAGTTCGCGATAGATTTAATAATACGGAATTAATAACTAACGCGAACTTACTAGAGTTCGAGGTTCTTACAATAAATCTAAAAATAAATTATCACACTAATATAAATATTATTTTTTATTTCATTGCTTCTTTCTTCTTTCTCTCTCTACCCACTTCTCTTCCTTTTTCTTCTTTCATTCCTTTTTTTTTCCTATGAAAATCGATCCCGACAACTGTTTATCCATTTTTTTGTTTTGGTTATGCTATACAAACTGAAAAGACAGTGTGCAACTAAAGCGAAAGAAAGAATTCGACTTAATTATCTCGGATGATCTAAAGTAGTTTGAGCGGTCAAGTGTCCCGGTAGCGGAGTTAAAATTTTGATGTGCACCCAGGATTTTGTATATTTTGTAGTTGATTAAATTTATACTTAGGTCAGAAAGTCACAAATCCACATAAATATAGAAGTATTGTTCTAGAAACATCGATCACTAAAACTGAGTAAAGTAGGATAAATATTGTTTTACTGAATGAATCAGATCATCAGATGTTAAAATTGACACTTCGCTAAATGACACGGGTATAATAGTTTTAGTTAACACAGACTACACAGTGAACACCACCGGCGCGAAGACATAAAACGTTGACTTGCTCTTTCATAGGTAATGCATGTATATCTGCTTAGCCAACTAGACAAAAGATTCAAAGTTCTCATTGGTCTCTGTCTTCTTGTGTTTTACCTACTTTGTTATTGACTTTGATAATACAACATGCACTTTGTAATTCACTTCACCAAACTTGGATTCCTAACCTCTCAGAAGAAAGTCAACAAAGCAGCTTAATTAATGTTTTACTCCAATGAATCTTTGTTTGATATCAACTTCTATTATTGGAGAATAAAATTTGCTAGAAACTTTGAAGTAATGGAGAGCATTTTTTTTTAATGTAAAGATTTAACTTCTGATTTATTAGTTACAGATAAATCGTTTTACCAATTGAGTTGTACTTCGTTATTGGAGTAATGGAGACTAGCCATGAAATTACGTAAAGTTTACAATTGAGATGAGTGCATATTGTGTTTGGATCGTAATTTGAATGGGTTTTTTATTTACTTTTTCAGAATTCAATCACAATTTAATTTTCACTCAATTCAATCACAATTTATTAATTTCACTCAATTTTCAATCTACAATACATTTTACAATTATAATTTTATATCAAATACTAATTTTAACAATTGAACTATAATTTAATTTCTATTAATTAATTCTTTACTATTCAAACAAATTTAATTACAATTTTATACCAAACAACCATTAAATCTTTAGATATTACAACTTTCTTATTTTGTTTCTTATTTCAAGCAACGTATGGTGTTATTATTTAGATTTAATTGTTTACGTCTTGGCAAATTAATCATAATATATAATTCTTCTTCCAAACGAATAAAACAATCAAATCCATATCAATCCTAACTTACAACACGAACAACATCAATAACTCCTAATTAAATTTGAGAGTAAGACATTATCTAATGAGCCGTATGGTGAGAGATTATTATAGTTTGCAGAGACCCGAAAGTCCTATTTAAATAATAAAATTAGGTAATTATATCTTTTTTCCACCACTTAATTTTAAATAATCTTTTACGAAACTTTTGATCAAATTTACAAGTAAAAACTAGACAATATAATATAAAAACTAAACAATAGTGTGTAAACTTAATATTATATAAAAATTAGAGAGTTCCTTTCATAAACTAATAGATAATATAGTGTAAAAATTAGATAATATAATGTAAAAAATAGTTTATAGATTACACCGCATGAAATTTGTATACAAGTAATAAATTAAACAATATCATTAATGAAACTAGACAAGATAGTTACAAAATTAGATAATATGTTGTAAAAGTTATAGAATACATACTAAAAATTAGACGTTCAACACAAACGCACAACATAAAAATATAACATGGAAAACTAAATAAATATTAATAAAAATTAGGGATTTTCTTTGAGAAATTTTATAATATTTAGTATTATGAAGCCTAGTTTTAGGCCGTATGTCACATTCGTGACAAAGTCGTTTATGGTTTTTGGTTATTAGCCAGTTAGCCACTAACTAATGTGTTGAAAAGGGATTTCATATAATTTCTAAAACAATCTTTGTCAACACTAAAGAAATACTAAAGATAAATTTCTTGGAGTGGAACATGGAGACAGTGATATAATAACTACAAAATAACGACGACCAAAATACTATTAGTTAAACGGATAGATAATAAGTGCGTTAATCATTTTTGTATAATAGATAAATATATACATCCGATGTTAAATGAAATAAAATAATATTAATGGAACTCAAACCCAACATTTCTACTAGAAAACTAATCGCTCCTACATATCACATTGAAATTAGATAAGATGACAAACTGATTCAAATTGTTATAGTAAGGATTTTTTCCGTTTAACTAAAATTTATTAAACTGAATTGAATAAATTGAAATTTAACACAAATATAATTAAGTCGACCTGATTCAGTTCAATCAATCAATTCGTTAAGTCAATTAGTTAGGCAGGCTGTATATAGGAAATGTTCAAACAAGTTAAATACTTTAAAATTGACGCGTTATAATAGCCATTTTAGCTCGAACGGGTCCTTATAAATTGGCATCACATTTGGCCATTAACAATCAGAACCAAACTCAATTTCTTCTTTGATTCTACATTGCCTTTGTTTAATTACACATTCATAGTTTGCAACTTTACATTACACATTAATTCATCGAAAATGAAGGACAAGTTCTACGGCACTATCTTGCAGAGCGATGCCCTCGTTAAGGTTAAACTTTTGTTAACTGATCAACGTCGCTTATTTAACTGCACGTGAATTTCTAGTAGGTTGGGGTTCGAGTCACCCTTGATTATTTAAAAAAAAAATTACATGTAAAATTAACGTTACATTTAACAAGAACACATTCTAAAACGTTTATGACTAAATTATCTTATCCTTTTATTATACGATAGTATGTATAGTAGCATTGTTACTTTTTTTCTGACTTTTTTCCTCGGCAATTTTCACAGTACCTTCTGGAAACAAGTGCGTATCCCAGGGAGCATGAACAACTCAAGGAGATACGAGAAGCTACAGTCGAAAAGTACAGTAAATGGTATGATTGATCGTGAAATGAATATATGCTATTGATCATGTTTTGACGTATTTGTTTTGAGACAGAGAAAGTACTCTAATGTGTATGTCTCGAGTGTCGACGAATGTATAACACTTTGTAATTTGATACAGGAGCTTAATGAATGTCCCTGCTGATGAGGGCCAATTTATTTCTATGCTGTTGAAAATAATGAATGCAAAGAAGACAATTGAAGTGGGAGTATTTACTGGTTACTCTCTTCTTACAACTGCTCTTGCTCTTCCTGATGATGGCAAGGTAATTTTTTCTTTTTTTTTTGTTTTAAAATTACTTGGAAAATTATATAATAATTTTTTTATTTCCCTCTAGATTGTAGCCATTGATCCAGATAGGGAAGCATATGAAACTGGATTGCCATTCATTCAGAAGGCAAAAATGGCTCACAAAATCCAGTTCATTCAAGCTGATGCTTCCAGAGTCATGAATGAGTTCTTGGCAAAGGTGCTTAATTTTGATTACAAGTCCAATCAGTTTATTTTCAAGATAACAATGTTACGTGAGCGTTTAACTGATAACTTAATAGTAAATTACCCGATTTGTTTTTATTATATCCTACATCTAACAAATCAGCTTAGTGGCTAACGTGAGTACTAAAGTAATTAACTAGATCTATATGATTATCATATTACTGGTCAATTAACGAACTAACTCAGATTGAATTATTGATCCATCATCAGGGAGAAGAAGGTACATTTGATTTTGGATTTGTGGATGCTGACAAAGAGAACTACATTAACTACCACGAGCAACTCCTCAAGTTGGTTAAGGTTGGTGGGATCATAGCATACGATAACACCCTCTGGTCCGGAACCGTTGTTGCGACTGATGAAGAAGAAGTTGACATGGAACAATACTTAAGAGGTTGCAGGAAGGATGTCATAAAATTAAATGAGTTCTTGGCAAGTGATTCTCGCATTGAGTTGGCTCAGCTTTCTGTTGGAGATGGTCTTACCCTATGCAGGCGCATCAAGTAGTTCATTCTACAAATTTATAAGAAATTAATCACTTGAATTTAATTGTACTCATCAGTATAATTGTGTATGCATATCTATCATTTCTATCAAATTAAGTTTGTGTATTCCAAAATATATTTACATTATTGTTCAGTTGAGTTGAATGTGCTATGATATTTAATTTATTAACAAAATATGAAAAAATATAGAACGCGACTTTTGTACTAATATACTGTTTTCACTAATGTTGTTATCAATGTTGATGCAACAGTGCGTGTAATAGAGTAGGAAACAGAACAACGAAAATAAACAGAACAACAGGCAAATAATCTATGTATCTGCCGAAGTCTCTCGGTAAATATCCACTAAAATAAGTAATGGATGTACAAAAAGATTCAAGAGACCTTGAACCACAAATCACTAGTGAGAATAGAAAAATCCTATTCTAAATCTTTTGATTTAGTAGACCTAGCTAGAAGATTACAAAGACTGGTAAACGTGAAGAGTATATATGCTTATGACAAGGAGTTCTTGCTTTTCACGAAGTACCCTTCACAATGAGCTCGATTTTGTATTTATAGATGTTCAATATGACCGGATCAAGCCCATGGATTTTGTTCCTTATTCTTATCTTCAAGAGTCCACAAAATCTCAACTACCAAGAGTCATTTGCTTCTTGCACTCCAAGAACCAATCGATCTTGATATCTTGTTGAGATACGATTTCTTTGGTATCTCTCTTGATATAAGAAAACTCCTGCACACAAAGACTAAACACACATGGAACTAGGTAAGTGTTAGTGAAGAATGATAATTAAACAATAGAGTCCATAATCATGCAAACTGCAATCTGCTGAACAAATGATGTTACATTGACTGTTGGTGCAACAGTTCATGCAACATCCCGCACTTTCAATCTCCCTCTTAATTCCTTTCTTCACAACACTCCTAGAAGCGCACACACACACACACACACAAAGATAAACAATCATAACTGAAGGAAGACTTGAATAAGACCTAAGAAAGATTTTTAGATTTTCATTTTTTTTAAACAAGACACTACAAATACGATAGAGACAAACGCAGACACACAAGACAAAAGAAAGAAAGACAATAATAATAAATTTTTTAGACAAATTTAGACAAAAGACACAGAACAAAGAAGTCTAGGACAGTTTCTCCAGCTCCAAAC